>JAJJWW010016569.1:0-48603 GCA_023531295.1 Papaver armeniacum
GAGTGCTATTTTTATCAACCATGATGGTGACATCGAATTGCTAACTTACATACCACTTGTAATCTTGTTCTTGATTAGCACCATCCACCTTATCTCTCTACACCAACAGGTCCATAGAAACCATCATCATCAACAAGAGGAGCATCACAAATTTGAAGGAGAGTTGAACACGTTCGAGGTTTACAAGCAAAACGGTACGAGAATTGAGCGATTTCAGATCGAGTAAAAGCAACAAGACAAGGAGCAGAATTTTTATAAGTTGAAGACTATTGTACAAGAGTGAAAATTATCAAGATGAGAGTTGAAGTTTATGATATCAAGACATATAAGTTGTGAAGAATCAAGCTGCAAAGTACTTACACCATGGCCTTTGTACTTACGTTTTTATTTTATTTCTATTTTACTTTCTCTTGTCTTAAAAAATAAATAAATTAAAAAAAAATAAATTAAAAAAAAAAAAGACAAGAGAAAATTTCTTTAGGTTCATTACTAGTTTTATTGTTTTATTTCGTTTTTATTTTGTATTTGTTTTATTTTTTTTTATGTTCAAAAAAAAAATAAAAAAATAAAAAAAAATAATGATGATTAAAAAAATTGAAAAAAAAACTAGAAAAAGAAAAAAAAAAAGAGAAAAAAAAAAAAGAAAAGAAAAAAAAGTTATATTTTGGGTTTGTATAGTTCGTTTTTAGTTTTGTATTCTTTCAATAAAGCCAATGGAAGAAGGAATATCTACAAAGAAGTTTCAAGCAATAAGGAATTAGAGGAAAGAATCACATTGTCAAGATTCTACGAAGTTCAAGAGTTATCATCAACAGTTGAAGACCGAAGACGAAGATGAAGACACCGATTGAAGAGACGTTTCTATGGATGCTGTGAGAGTGGTGCTAGCTGCACGCCGAACGGATAACGAGGTAAGTAAGCATATTCCCTCCTTTAAATTAGAACACGCAATTGGGGGATATAGAAACTAATTGGGGGATATGAATTACTTCCCCCAACCCATGGTGTGTGCTAAGGGGTGACTTTTGGGAAGGAAAATACTAAAATACCCTTCCCACAAAATAAAAATCAAAAACTTAAAAAAAAAACAAAATCATATCCCCATTTCCATCTCCACTTCTTATTAATCTTATTTAGGGGTGGAGCTTTGAAACCCAAATATTTCCCATTCCCTTTCAAATTCTAAACTCTCCCCACTCTATATCAAATTCTCTTCTCCTCACTTTGGAAACCAATTTTTTTTTATTCGGAAGTGATGAAGATCATGCCGGAATTGATGATGACCATGCCGGAATTGATGAAGACCATGCCGGTATCATGTTCCGGCATATGGTCTTCATCAATTCCGGCATGGTATTCATCACTTCCATTTTGAATTTTTTCTGGTATACAATTTATGAACATTTCCAACAATTGCCCGCATGGGTTTTTGGTTGAATACCATGCCGGCACCAAGCTTTTTCAGCTGCAACAATGGTGGATTCAAAGAAGAAAAATCAATTTTTCAACCTCTTATTAGCAGTAATTCTCTCATCACAATCATCTTCCATTTTCAAAAAAAAAATCCACTCAATTGTGAGTTGTTATCATTAATCGAAGATTGAAGATATGATTGTTGTTGTAATTGAGTTAAAGATTCAAGAATTTGTGCAAGTCTCATCACAATCATCTTCCATTTTCAAAAAAAAAAATTCTACTCAAAATTTTTTTCCTCATTCTACTCTCAACTAACCCACACAAATTCAAATAAACATAAATACACAAATTATATCCCCCAAATCATTAATATTTTACTAATCAGATTAATTACTAATTATGATTAGGGAGGGTTAGATTAGGAATTAATAATTTAATTATATAAGGGGTAACCCAGCTAGGATATTTGGATCCCTATTTTGTCATTTAGCTATATCCCCCAATTACTCGTTCTTCGTTAAGTGGTTGATTTCCTTTCGTAGAGATCGTCAGAAAAATGGGTTTTCAAAAATGAATAAAAGATGTGGGTTTTTAAAATACTTCGGAGGGTTATGCCTTCCTACCATTCAACGTGTCGCAGGTTTCTCTCTTCATTCCTACCTGGACACATGTGTGACCCATAAAAAGCTGTTTATTATTGAGAGCAACTTCATAAAACCCTTTCTTGTGAGGCAGAGTCGAGACTTTTGATCGCTCCGAACCCGAATTTCTTTCGAGAAGGGATGGTTATTTCTCTCTCAACTTTTAAGGATGAGATTGTGTTCATTTATGTGTCTAACTTCTTATTACTAGTGTGCAGAATTTCTATGTCTTCTTAGCGTTGGATACTATCATTTCGGAGAACTAGTAAGTTGGAAAAATAGGTTTTGTGGGTATATCTCTAGTAAACCCTCATGAGACTATAACTCGTCCATTAGGGACACCTAGTGGTTTAAAGGCTTGTTATTTATGCTAAAAGTGACCGTAGCCTCGACGACACGGATTTGTATGTGTTTCTTTTGAATTATTTTGTTTAATTTGCTCGAGGACTAGCAAAGTCTAAGTGTGGGGGGAATCTGATAGGTGTTGTAAAACACCTAATTTTATATCTAGTATTTATGCTTTCTTTGCTATTTTCTTTGGGAATTGCATCTCTTATGTTTGCTTTTGAGTTTATTAGGTGCAATGGAGTCATTGGAGCAAAAAGGAAGTGGAACTAGCTTAAATCCAGGATTTTTTCATCATGTTGAAGAGAACGAAAAGACGAAGCTAGTAGCGAAAGAATGAGATTATTCTGACACCGTATGAAGAAGATGTGAGCTCTTGAAGCATATCGAGTAAGGGCATGCCATTTTGGTGGCCCATATCCATCAGTCAGGGTGTGTAGATCCTGTCCGTACGACATTAGTCCTATATTAGGTCGAACAGACCTAGTCTTCTTCATTTCTACCCCCTTTCTGGTTCTCTGCTGCTTTATCGTGTTCATGTTGAAATTGTTGCTGCCGGAGTAATTGGAGATGGGATTCGGAGCTGAGAACAGATAAGAGGTTAGGGTTGATGCTAAAAATTAATTTAAGATGAGAACAAGAACAATTAGGGTTCCTGTTGAAGAATGAGAAGATGGACTGTTGTTGGCAGAGATTTAGAAGATGAGATTAGAAAAAAAGGGGATCTGTGGGTTTTCTTGAAATCAACAGATGAGAAGAAATCGAGAAGAAGACAGGAATGGAGAAGGGTGAAGACAAGGTTTGTTCTGGATTGGAATTGAAGCCGATATTTGGAAAGGAGATGAAGATGAACTAGGGTTTCAATTAGGTTTTTGAGTACAAAAATTGAAGTTGAGAAATGAACACAGAGATTGAAGCCGAGAGATGTGATGGGTTTGCTGAGATTGTGAATTTGAGATAGGAAATTTCAGATGAAGCATGAAGGGGATGAACTTGAACTGGTTCATGGGCGAGATGGAGTTGCAAATATTGATATCAACGAGGTACAAAAAGTTATGGAGAATGACTCGGTGGTTGTGAAGGTGCGGAGATCAAAGCAGAGAGTGATAGGGTGTAGAATACATCTTATTTACTATCTATTGTTTATGCTTTCTTTGCTATTTTTTCTTGTAAATTATGTATTTTACGCTTGTTTTGAGTTTTATAGCTACTATGGAGTCACACGGAGGAAAAGGAGAAGAAATCACCATATTTTAGCAAAAGGGTAAAATTGTCATTTCACCAAGGAGGAATACTATATGGAGCCCAGCCAAGGTTAAGGGGTGACTCAAATTATCGAAGGAAGGACAATAATAGTTAAGGGGAGGTCAAAGAGGTGTCCCTTATCCAAAAGAAGGGAGTGAGAATAGCACAATTGGGATGTACTTATGGTGGGTGTTTGAATCCACCCACACCCTAAACTCTGACCCATACCCAAGCCCACATGTCTGAATCCACCCATACCCTAACCTAAGCCCATCTATCCATACCCCCAACCGTACCGGATCCATGCCCGAATCCGCCCCATTTAACCTAACCCCAAAAATCGAGAAAGGGTTGTCTTTCTCTCTTATCAATCATTTCATTTATTCCGTGTCTCGAAAACCGAGAAGAGTGAGATCGATCAAGAGATGAGAAATTCATAGAAATGGAGAAACGGTTTGAAGGCAATCGAATTGAGAGAAGGAAGTCGGCGTTTAATTTGAAAGATGGGTGAGGGTTTGCTGACGATGATGTTCGATCTGTGGAGATGGGTTGGTGGTGGAATTGATGGATTCGATGAAGGAATTGAAGCTCGTAGAGGAGGAATCGGAGATGGGTTAATGGCAGATTACACGGGGGAAGAGCTAATCGAAGTTGGTACCGGTGGAACTAGGGTTTCTGAGATTCTATTGAGACTGGGTTTGAGCGAGATTGTTGTTGGTAAAAGAAGTGATGGGTTTGAGTGAAAGAATGGGTTCTGGTGGTGTTGTGAGATGGGTAAGGTGGTGATTTGAAGACACAGAGAGGCACAGCTTGGCAGATGGATGAAATTGACATCGAGTACAAAAGAACACTCGGGTTGAATCTAGGTTTTGGCAGCTGTTGTTTGAAGAGAAAGAGCAGATGAACCTGATGCTGGAGATGGATCTGCTGTGATGAAACGATGAAAAACTACAGATGAGGAATCTGGTGGTGAGGAAGAAGACTCCGTTGTTGAGAGAGGACTGAAATTGAAGTTTGGTGAAGCTCGGGTCGTGTATGGATGAAAAGGTGTTGTTACTGCTCAACAAATGGAGAAATTGGTGGCATCCGAGGCTCGAGTTGATTGTGAGATTATGAGTAAATAGGGATTGTGAATGAGGCAGGGAAAATGGGTTCGGTTGAGAAGAACAAAGCTTGATGCTGCTGCTTTGGGTTGGCTACAAATTTGGGATCGATGTGTGAGCAGGGAAGCAAGGATTAAGATGGCAGTGGTAATGGAGCTAGTTTTAGTGGTGACCGGATGGGTTCTCCGAAGTCTGCTGAATCAGAATGAGGAATAAGGGAAGAGTCGTGGCTAATTGAAAGTGATGTGCTGATTTTGAATCGAGTATGCTCTGTTTAAGAATTGGTGGTGCAGTATCGAGATAGCATACCTGGGCAGAGTTGGGCATTGTTGCCTGAGTTGTAGTGGAGGCATTGCAGAGCTATTGCAAGCCATGATTTTGAGTCGCAGGCAGTGATAGAATGGGACTATGAAGGTGGACTTGTGAATTGTGAATGAGTTTAATTGAGCTAGAAAGGGTATGAAGCAGGGCTGAAGAACAGGGTGTTATGGAGCTGCATATGATTGAATGGATGCTTGATTTGAATAGATGTATGTGTAGGGTTTTTAACAGTGGAAGTGAAGCGAAAGAGGCACGAATGTGGCACTGAAATCCCGAAACAGCCAAGACTCCTGGCGGACTGTTGGTGAGTCAACCCGGCGATCCAGTGGGATTCGTTGATCGGCTGTTGAGTAAGACTATTCACTAACTAGCCGGCAACTGGACTCATTGCAACGACTCATTCCTTTCCCTTGACCGTTGACTGACGACTGACCGTTAGTTTGACCCGTTTGACCGTTAATCTTTGACGGTTGACCAACGGAATATTCGTTGACGGAGATGAAGATTCAGGTGGCCGGCGGCGACTATTCCGGTCAAATTCCGGCCATAATCCCAGTTTTCCGGCGCGCAAAAAAATCCAGAATTTTTTATGGACTTCTCTCATGGGTGTGAAGACTTGGGCTAGGAATTGGATGGAGAATTGGACTCAAATTTGGAAAGAGAAGATGGAAGAAGAGAAAGACTTGAATTTGGAAATTGAATTGCAAAAGGAAAAGGGTTCTATTCCTTGGAAGATTTGGAGAATATTGAAGCCTATAAATAGAGAAGTTTTCACATCTTTTACACACCTCTCACACACAACACTTTTCTTTTCTTATTCTTTGTGTGAACTCCTTAACATGAGTAGCTAATTTTATTATTGATTGAGGATGAATTCCTAGTTCTTAATTTATGTTTTGAGTTTTTGTTTTCAATTCTATCTTGAGTTTTTCACATGATTATCGTTTGTTTTTACTAATAGGAATGATCTTAAAGACATTCATGATTGATTGATAGATGGTTTGGGTGGCCAACTAAATTGATTTATTAATTTGATCTAAAGCTAGTGAAAGTTAGGGGATAAGTAATCGTTTCTTGACTCTTTACATAAGTAGCGAACACGAGACCTTGCGGAGGGATTAGTGGAGCAATTGTGTGTGAAAACAACGCTAGCAAGTAGACCTTGATCTAAGAGTCTAACTACTAATATTAACCTAATAAGTTCATAAATCTTAATGCGTTTATTTAAATTACATCTAGAGTGATCTACTACTAGGTGGTTTGGTAAATAGAATCCCGGTAGTCGAGAACTTCCGTGTCCGGTGATATAAGGGATTTAGGGGTTTAGCACTGATCTAGCTGCTTTACCTACGGTTGGTGATAATTTGTGACTAATAACAAGTAGAAAAGAACATAACTTGAATCATTGTTTTGCAACGAAGAATGATTCCTTGATCTTGTCTCTCTTATTGCTTTCAACTTTATCTTTTAATTGCTTTGCTTATTTTCTTTTGCTTTTTACACCCCCCTTTCGTGACAATTTTTACAACTAGAATCTCTTGCTCTCGTGGGAACGAACTTGACTTCCATTATATTATTTTTAATTGAGTGGAAATATTGATTACTTTGATTGCACCTACGACACGCATCAAATTTTGCGCCGCTGAATTCTTGGGAGCAATGGATGATTTTAGTTGTTTTTATTTTTCTTTTGCTTTATACTTGCTTTGTTGATTCTATTCCGTATCTAACTTGGTTTTTGAATCTTATTTCAGGTGCGATTTTCCATGTATGGTGGACGAGAGCAAGCATATTACAACAATCAATACGGTTTTCAACCTCAACATTATGACAACTTCCAACCATCCTTAGGATACAATCAAAACCAATCTTTTGGCTATGATCAAATTCCTACAGAACATTATGGATATTCTCATACATATCAACAACCTTATGACGGGTATGTAAGTGGACAATCACAAGGATGGGAGGATAGTTTTGTTTATGATCAGAAATTCTCTAGTTTTGCGAGATAAGATGTTCCGCCATGATTGGGGATCTTCAACAAAAGTTGCAAGAATCACATCGAGAAATTCAAAGGAATTCGGAGAAATTATACGAGCAAATTAACCAACCTTTGGAGACTTTTGATGACGCTAGTGTAGATTACTTGAGCCTTGATCTTAATAATGATCAATCACCTATTCAAAAGGAAGAGCTTGAGGAAGATGCATTTATTGCTTGGAAAAAATTTCTTAGGGAAAGATATGAGTCCGCGGAAGTGTATGAACGTTGCAACAATGAGGAAGTTATTCCAACTCCGGATCATAATAAAGATCCTTCACCTATTCAAAAGGAGGAGATTGGGTGTGACTTACCTATTGTTATGAACGGTGTAACACCCGCACATGAAGATCTTATAATCTATACCGATGAAAATCATTTTAGTGAATGGCCCGATTCCGATGATGAAAATGTTGAAGAGATGATGCTAGAGGATGAAACCACATTGATTGATTTTGTGGAAGACCCAATTGAACTTGCCAATGATTATAATGATGCCAAGACTTTGGTTAAGGTAGAAAACGACGAAGAATGGTTGCAAGGTTTAATAGAGGACCACGATATACAAGAGGTAAGTAATTCACTTGAATTTTTTAAGGATGAAGAGGATTCTATAATACAAGAAATTGTGCAAGGTTTGTCTAATCCTTTGCATATTGATTCTTCTCCTTTACCTCTTATTGGTTTGAATGTATGTGCTTCGAAAGTATTTTTGGATGATTTTGTTTCTAAATATCCACCATTGGAAACACTTGATGCTAACACTATGCAGAGTTTGCCAAGAGGAATACATGGAAATTCCCAAATTCTATGTTCTTTATACACTTCCGAGTGTGGACGAGAATAAGTGTGGGGAAATTTCAATCGAGCGATAATTTCACTATTGTTTTCTTGTGCTAATATTTGTATGGAGTTATTGTTTTCAAAACAGGTATTATGGGTGGATCCTCAAATTTTCAGATTGTTAGTATATGGGGAATGAATCTTGTAAGAGCTAAGTCAGGCCGTCGACTTTAAAACAAGCGCTTAATGGGAGGCAACCCATCGGTTTTGTATTTCTTATCCTTTTGCTTTTTTTTGTTATTTCTTTTTCTTGTTCCTTATCATGTTAAAATTTCCCACCTTGACTTTACTAGGAGGATTCAATTACATTGAGGACAATGTAAGGTTTAAGTGTGGGGGAGTGGTTAAGCATGTTTTTAAAACAAAAATTACAAAAAAATTAAAAAATTTTGAAAAAAAAAAAAAAAGTTTTACATAAAAACTTCAACTTTTAAAGATTTTAGAGTCACTAGCATACTTCTAGGTATGTTTACATAGAGATTTTGACCGACATAATTGAACTTGGAAGTGTTAGAGAACTACATTGGATTTCTTGTTTGTTAGAGTGTTAAATAATGGATTTAATCATGCCGGTGATGCGAATTTGGTGCAGGGAGAAATGCGTTATTAGAGTTCTTGATCAATCATTAGTGGAGACTACCCGTATTCATATCATGAGGCACCGACCTTAAATTTTTCCGTCTACTAAAGAGCTTTCTTTTGAGTGTGTGTCACCGCACGTTAATTAGGGTAGAATGGTGAGCTACCCAACCTCCCACCAATAGAAGCACTACTCTTTGATCTCTTGAGTGCTAATTTTGTCAATCATGAAGGGTGACGTCTATAGATGAAAGCCTCCTTCTTGTAGTTCGATTTGCAGTTAGCACCATTCTCGTGACAACAACGGATCCATAGAAACACCATCATCATCAACAAGGAGCGACATCAAAATCTACAAGGAAAGTTGGAAAAGTTTAAGGTTTATAAGCAACGGAATGAGAAAAAGAGCAAATTTCAAATACAAGTAAAGCAACATACAAAGAGCAGATTTTTACATATATGTTGAGGACTTACAATACAATGAGGTAATTTTATATCCAAGTATGAAGACTTATTCACAAGAGCGAAGAAAATTAAAAGGTGAGAATTTTTGAAGTTTATGATTTCAAGACGATACAAGTTGTGAAGAATCAAGCGGTAAAATACTTCTCCCACGGCCATGGTTTATTTTTGTATTTTATTTCTCTTGTTTTAAAAAAAAAAAAAAAAAAAAAAAATTTAAAAAAAAAATTTTAAAAAAAAAAAAAAAAAAAAACAAGAGAAAGGATGTGTTGTTAGCTCCCACGGCCATACTTCTCCCAGCTCCTGCAATATCTGTTACGGCCAAGGATGTGTTGTTAGCTCTCAAGAGCTTTCCCAAGGGTACTTCCTGTGGAAGGGACGGGCTCAGGGCACAACACTTGTTAGATGCCATGAGTGGTGCCGGTGCTGCTGTTGCCGAAGAGTTACTTCTTTCCATTACAGGCGTGGTAAATTTGTGGCTTGCGGGGAAATGCCCTGCTGTCCTTGGTGATTTTGTGGCTAGTGCTCCCCTAACCCCTTTGCTTAAGCCCGGAGGCGGCCTGAGACCAATCGCAGTGGGTACTATTTGGCGGAGATTATGCTCAAAATTAGCGGCAACCTCAGTTGGCAAGGTAATGAACACATATTTTGGGCATTATCAATTTGGGGTCGGCACTCCATGTGGTGGCGAGGCTATCCCCGCATTCAAGCAAAAGGTTTTTGGAGTTGAAAGGCGATGATAATTCGAAAACCATGTTGCTTATAGATTTCTCCAATGCTTTCAATCTCGTCGATTGTGTCTCGCATTATTAAAGAGGTAAGAACCCATTGTCCGACTATTTCTCATTGGGTCGAGTTTTGTTATGCAAAACCAGCTAGACTCTACTATTTGGATTGATTCTCTCTTGGCCAAAAGGCGTTCAAGCAAGGAGACCCCCTTGGTCCCCTACTCTTTGCCTTAGCGCTTCACCCTCTTGTGGAGAAAATTGCAGCTCAGTGGAGTTAGATCTTCACGCATGGTACCGGATGATGGCACCATCGTAGGAGATACTATGGAGAGTATCTAAAGCGTTTAAGATCATACAAGAGGAAGGGCCTAGCTACGGGTTACATCCGAATGTTTCAAGACGGAGATTTTCTGGCCATCTTATGACCCGAAAGAAGAGATAACGATGACATTTTCCCTCCAAACATTGGCAAGCCAGCGGATGGGGTCAAACTTCTGGCGGGCCTGTCAGTTTGAACATGGAGTTTTGCAGTAATATGGTGTTGTCGAGGGTGGACAAAGCTGTGTAGCTTATGGAAAAAATTCAAGAGCTGGAAGATCCTCAAAGTGAGTTACTTCTTTTGCGTAATTGCACGGGGGTTTCTAGGCTCTACTTTGCCCTTCGCACAACAGGCCCTAAAGCTATTCAGTCTGCAGTTGTTCGTTTCGATGAGCACCTGCTGGGATACATGCGTCGTTTGGTAGTTGGTGACAGTGCTGGTTTTGGCTTGGTCCAGCAAAGGCTGGCCACTCTTCCCATCAAAGACGGCGGTTTTGGTGTGCTCACAATGGCCGATACAGGTATGTATTGCTACCTGGCTTCCCAGGCTCAGACTCAATCGCTGCAGAATTCAATTTTGGGGTTATCAGCCGCTACAGACCCATGCCACAACTTTCAGCATGCTTTGCAGATTTTCACACAAGCTTGTGATCTTTCCTTACCGGATTTCAACATTAATAATACTGCCCCTCATTACATGAAGTCTTTGGCAGTTATTTATTTTGATGTTGTCAAAAAAAAGATTCCTACAAGCTTTTCTTTATCGGAGCGTGAATATACGTTGTGGCAATGCAACCGGACAAAACACGCGATGGACTTCCTTAAGGCGATTCCTATACCTGGGCTTAATCAAGCAGTTGGATCTGGCGGTTCGGCTCACATTTTCTGATATCGTCTTGGTATAGCCTTTTTGAGGAGGAAGCCTATGCTCTTGCTGCCAACGACCTATGGATATCTACGGTGACCATGCAATTCTTGCGCTAGTGAGGTTGGGTTGAAGTTTCGGCACGACTTGGTCAAGGATGTCTTGGCTGATATATGCTACAAAGCAGGTGTTGTAGCTAGGAAGGAGGTTCCTTTGGGTTTCCTTTCCGATAATAATAAAGGTCTCAGCCCATGAGATATTATGGTTTACAATTGGGAAGATGGCAAGGATGTGCAGTATGGATATTCTGGTGTCTCGCCCTTTACAAGTGCGATGACCAATTTTACCCAGGCCATGCTATCTCGGCTGCTATCACTCGTAAAAACAACAAGTATTTGGAAAAATGCTCTTTGCATGGTTATGGGTTTGGTGTTTTGGCCTTTTCCACTTTAGGCGAGCTCGGTGCGGAAACAATTTCTTTTCTTAAGAGATTGAGAAATTGCATGGCCAGGCATGATGCCAATTTCAAGTTAGGCAATTCTATTTTTCATAGGCTTGGGATTGTTATTCAAAAAGGTATTGGCGCTCAGCTTGTTGCTAGGCTGCCCGCCATTCCTTGTAATATTGATCTTCTTTCTATTTGAGATATTAATAGAGAAATATTTGTTTTTTATTTAATAAGCCGTGGGGAAGGAAAATATATAAGGAAGTTTCAAGCGACAAGGTTTTAAGGTAAAAAGGTTACAAATTGTCAAGGATTTGTGAAATTCGAGAGTTTATCATCAATAGTTGAAACCGAAGACGAAGACCAAGAAGATCAAGACAAGGAGCGGAAGACGTTTCTATTGGATGCCGTGAGAGTGGTGTTATCATAATTGGCGATCGGATGTGAAGGTGAGTAAGTAATCTCATCCTCAATAATAAATGGTTGATTTCCTTTCTTAGAGATCGTCAGAAAAATGGTTTTTCAAAATATTAAAAGATGTGGGTTTTTAAAAATATTTCGGAAGTTGTCCTTCCCACCATTCAAGTGTCGCAGGATTTCTCTCTTAATTCCTACCTGCACACATGTGAGAACCATAAAAAAGCCGTCTTTTTGAGTGCAATTATCATAAAATCCTTTTTGGTGAGGCAGAAGTCGAGGCGAAATGCTTATTGATCGTTTCTCAAACACGCGTTCTCTCATTATGGTGTGGTTATTTCTCACTCAACATTTAAGAATGAGAATATGTTCTTTAGTATTTCTAACTTCTTATTACTAGAATGCAGAAACTCTATGTCCTCATAACTCTTTGGATGCTTGTGACGCTTGAACGCTTTGAAGTTGTGAGTTTTTAGTTTGATTTGCTCGAGGACTAGCAAAGTCTAAGTGTGGGGGAATTTGATAGGGTGTAGAATACATCTTATTTACTATCTATTGTTAATGCTTTCTTTGCTATTTTTTCTTGTAAATTATGTATTTTACGCTTGTTTTGAGTTTTATAGCTACTATGGAGTCACACGGAGGAAAAGGAGAAGAAATCACCATATTTTAGCAAAAGGGTAAAATTGTCATTTCACCAAGGAGGGAATACTATATGGAGCCCAGCCAAGGTTAAGGGGTGACTCAAATTACTGAAGGAAGGACAATAATAGTTAAGGGGAGGTCAAAGAGGTGTCCCTTATCCAAAAGAAGGGAGTGAGAATAGCACAATTGGGATGTACTTATGGTGGGTGTTTGAATCCACCCACACCTAAACTCGACCCATACCCAAGCCCACATGTCCGAATCCACCCATACCCTAACCTAAGCCCATCTATCCATACCTAACGCACAGGATCCATGCCCGAATCACCCCCATTTAACCTAACCCTAAAATCGAGAAAGGGTTGTCTTTCTCTCTTATCAATCATTTCATTTATTCCTGTGTCTGAAAACCGAGAAGAGTGAGATCGATCAAGAGATGAGAAATTCATAGAAATGGAGAAACGGTTTGAAGGCACTGAATTGAGAGAAGGAAGCTGGCGTTTAATTTGAAAGATGGGTGAGGGTTTGCTGACGATGATGTTCGATCTGTGGAGATGGGTTGGTGGTGGAATTGATGGATTCGATGAAGGAATTGAAGCTCAGAGAGGAGGAATCAGAGATGGGTTAATGGCAGATTACACAGGGAAGAGCTAATCGAAGTTGGTAGCTGGTGGAACTAGGGTTTCTGAGATTCTATTGAGACTGGGTTTGAGCGAGATTGCTGTTGGTAAAAGAAGTGATGGGTTTGAGTGAAAGAATGGGTTCTGGTGGTGTTGTGAGATGGGTAAGGTGGTGATTTGAAGACACGAGAGAGGCACACTTAGCGGATGTATGAAATTGACATCGAGTACAAAAGAACACTCGGGTTGAATCTAGGTTTTGGCATTGTTGTTTGAAGAGAAAGAAGCAGATGAACCTGATGCGGAGATGAATCTGCTTGTGATGAAACGATGAAAAACTACGGATGAGGAATATGGTGGTGAGGAAGAAGACTCCGTTGTTGAGAGAGGACCGAAATTAAAGTTGGTGAAGCTCGGCTGTGTATGGATGAAAAGGTGTTGTTACTGCTCAACAAATGGAGAAATTGGTGGCATCCGAGGCTCGAGTTGATTGTGAGATTATGAGTAAATATGGATTGTGAATGAGGCAGGGAAAATGGGTTCGGTTGAGAAGAACAAAGCTTGATCTTTCTTTGCTTTGGGTTGGCTACAAATTTGGGATCGATGTGTGAGCAGGGGAAGCAAGGATTAAGATGGCGGTGGTAATGGAGCTAGTTTTAGTGGTGACCAGATGGGTTCTCGAGGCTGCTGAATCAGAATGAGAATAAGGGAAGACTGTGGCTAATTGAAAGTGATGTGCGATTTTGAATCGAGTATGCTCTTGTTTAAGAACTGGTGGTGCGGATTTTGAGATAGTACATGGCAAAGAGGCTGGGCATTGTTGCCTGGAGTTGTAGTGGAGGCATTGCAGAGCTATTGCAAGCCATGATTTTGAGTCGCAGGCAGTGATAGAATGGGACTATGAAGGTGGACTTGTGAATTGTGAATGAGTTTAATTGAGCTAGAAAGGGTATGAAGCAGGGCTGAAGAACAAGGTGTTATGGAGCTGCATATGATTGAATGGATGCTTGATTTGAATAGATGTATGTGTAGGGTTTCTTAACAGGGAAGTGAAGCAGAAAGAGGCCTGAATGTGGTGCAGGAAATCCCGAAACAGCCAAGACTTCGGCCGGACTGCGGTTACGGTGAGTCAACCCGGCGATCCAGCCACGATTCGGTGATCCAGCTCTCAGCCGAGTAAGACTATTGACTAACTAAGCGGTGACTACGCTGGCGACTCATTCCTTTCCCTTGACTGTTGACTGACGACTGACCGTTAGTTTGACCCGTTTGACCGTTAATCTTTGACGGTTGACCAACGGAATATTCGTTGACGGAGATGAAGATTCAGGTGGCCGGCGGCGACTATTCCGGTCAAATTCCGGCCATAATCCCAGTTTTCCGGCGCGCAAAAAAATCAAGAATTTTCTATGGACTTCTCTCATGGGTGTGAAGACTTGGGCTAGGAATTGGATGGAGAATTGGACTCAAATTTGGAAAAGAAGATGGAAGAAGAGAAAGACTTGAATTTGGAAATTGAATTGCAAAAGGAAAAGGGTTCTATTCCTTGGAAGATTTGGAGAATATTGAAGCCTATAAATAGAGAAGTTTTCTACATCTTTTACACACCTCTCTACACACAACACTTTTCTTTTCTTATTCTTTGTGTGAACTCCTTAACATGAGTAGCTAATTTTATTATTGATTGAGGATGAATTCTAGTTCTTAATTTATGTTTTGAGTTTTGTTTTCAATTCTATCTTGAGTTTTTCACATGATTATCGTTTGTTTTTACTAATAGGAATGATCTTAAAGACATTCATGATTGATTGATAGATGGTTTGGGTGGCCAACTAAATTGATTTATTAATTTGATCTAAAGCTAGTGAAAGTTAGGGGATAAGTAATCGTTTCTTGACTCTTTACATAAGTAGCGAACACGAGACCTTGCGGAGGGATTCCGTGGAGCAATTGTGTGTGAAAACAACGCTAGCAAGTAGACCTTGATCTAAGAGTCTAACTACTAATATTAACCTAATAAGTTCATAAATCTTAATGCGCTTATTTAAATTACATCTAGAGTGATCTACTACTAGGTGGTTTGGTAAATAGAATCCGGTGAGTGAGAACTTCGTGTCCAGTGATATAAGGGATTTAGGGGTTTAGCACTGATCTAGGCTGCTTTACCTACGGTTGGTGATAATTTGTGACTAATAACAAGTAGAAAAGAACATAACTTGAATCATTGTTTTGCAAACGAAGAATGATTCCTTGATCTTGTCTCTCTTATTGCTTTCAACTTTATCTTTTAATTGCTTTGCTTATTTTCTTTTGCTTTTTTACACCCCCCTTTCGTGACAATTTTTACAACTAGAATCTCTTGCTCCTCGTGGGAACGAACTTGACTTCCATTATATTATTTTTAATTGAGTGGAAATATTGATTAATTTGATTGCACCTACGACACGCATCAAATTTTGTGCCGATTGCCGGGGAAGCGCGGATGATTTTAGTTGTTTTTATTTTTCTTTTTGCTTTATACTTGCTTTGTTGGATTCTATTAGTATCTAACTTGGTTTTGAATCTTATTTCGGGTGCCGATTTTCCATGTATGGTGGGCGAGAGCAAGCATATTACAACAATCAATACGGTTTTCAACCTCAACATTATGACAACTTCCAACCATCCTTAGGATACAATCAAAACCAATCTTTTGGCTATGATCAAATTCCTCTGAGAACATTATGGATATTCTCATACATATCAACAACCTTATGACGGGTATGTAAGTGGACAATCACAAGGATGGGAGGATAGTTTTGTTTATGATCAGAAATTCTCTAGTTTTGCAGATAAGATATCTGCCATGATTGGGGATCTTGACAAAAGTTGCAAGAATCACATCGAAATTCAAAAATTCGGAGAAATTATACGAGCAAATTAACCAACCTTTGGATGCTTTTGATGACGCTAGTGTAGATTACTTGAGCCTTGATCTTAATAATGATCAATCACCTATTCAAAAGGAAGAGCTTGAGGAAGATGCATTTATTGCTTGGAAAAAATTTCTTAGGGAAAGATATGAGTCCTGCGGAAGTGTATGGACGTTGCAACAATGAGGAAGTTATTCCAACTCAGGATCATAATAAAGATCCTTCACCTATTCAAAAGGAGGAGATTGGGTGTGACTTACCTATTGTTATGAACGGTGTAACACCCGCACATGAAGATCTTACAATCTATACCGATGAAAATCATTTTAGTGAATGGCCCGATTAGATGATGAAAATGTTGAAGAGATGATGCTAGAGGATGAAACCACATTGATTGATTTTGTGGAAGACCCAATTGAACTTGCCAATGATTATAATGATGCCAAGACTTTGGTTAAGGTAAAAACGACGAAGAATGGTTGCAAGGTTTAATAGAGGACCACGATATACAAGAGGTAAGTAATTCACTTGAATTTTTTAAGGATGAAGAGGATTCTATAATACAAGAAATTGTGCAAGGTTTGTCTAATCCTTTGCATATTGATTCTTCTCCTTTTACCTCTTATTGGTTTGAATGTATGTGCTTGAAAGTATTTTTGGATGATTTTGTTTCTAAATATCCACCATTGGAAACACTTGATGCTAACACTATGCGGGTTTGCCAAAGAGGAATACATGGAAATTCCCAAATTCTATGTTCTTTATACACTTAAGTGTGGACGAGAATAAGTGTGGGGAAATTTCAATCGAGCGATAATTTCACTATTGTTTTCTTGTGCTAATATTTGTATGGAGTTATTGTTTTCAAAACAGTATTATGGGTGGATCCTCAAATTTTCAGATTGTTAGTATATGGGGAATGAATCTTGTAAGAGCTAAGTCGGCCGTCGACTTTAAAACAAGCGCTTAATGGGAGGCAACCCATCGATTTTTATTTCTTATCCTTTTGCTTTTTTGTTATTTCTTTTTCTTGTTCCTTATCATGTTAAAATTTCCCACCTTGACTTTACTAGGAGGATTCAATTACATTGAGGACAATGGCAAGGTTTAAGTGTGGGGAGTGGTTAAGCATGTTTTTTAAAACAAAAATTACAAAAAAATTAAAAAATTTGAAAAAAAAAAAAAAAGTTTTACATAAAAACTCCAACTTTTAAAGATTTTAGAGTCACTAGCATACTTCTAGGTATGTTTACATAGAGATTTTGGCCGACATAATTGAACTTGGAAGTGTTAGAGAACTACATTCGGATTTCTTGTTTGTTAGAGTGTTAAATAATGGATTTAATCATGCCGGTGATGCGAATTTGGTGCGAGGGGAGAAATGCGTTATTAGAGTTGCTGATCAATCATTAGTGGAGACTACCCGTATTCATATCATGAGGCACAGGACCAGAAATTTTTCCGTCTACTAAAGAGCTTTCTTTTAGTGTGTGTCACCGTACGTTAATTCGGGTAGAATGGTGAGCTACCCAACCTCCACCAATAGAAGCACTACTCTTTGATCTCTTGAGTGCTAATTTTGTCAATCATGAAGGTAGCGTCTATAGATGAAAGCCTCCTTCTTGTAGTTCGATTTGCAGTTAGCACCATTCTCGTGACAACAACGGATCCATAGAAACACCATCATCATCAACAAGAGGCGACATCAAAATCTACAAGGAAAGTTGGAAAAGTTTAAGGTTTATAAACGGAATGAGAAAAAGAGCAAATTTCAAATACAAGTAAACAACATACAAAGAGCAGATTTTTACATATATGTTGAGGACTTACAATACAATGAGGTAATTTTATATCCAAGTATGAAGACTTATTCACAAGAGCGAAGAAAATTAAAAGGGAGAAATTTTTGAAGTTTATGATTTCAAGACGATACAAGTTGTGAAGAATCAAGCGGTAAAATACTTCTCCCACGGCCATGGTTTATTTTTGTATTTTATTTCTCTTGTTTTAAAAAAAAAAAAAAAAAAAAAAAAAAAATTGAAAAAAAAAATTTAAAAAAAAAAAAAAAAAAAAAAAAAAAACAAGAGAAAGGATGTGTTGTTAGCTCCCACGGCCATACTTCTCCCAGCTCTGCAATATCTGTTCTGGCCAAAGGATGTGTTGTTAGCTCAAGAGCTTTCCCAAAGGGTACTTCTGTGGAAGGGGACGGGCTCGGGGCACAACACTTGTTAGATGCCATGAGTGGTGCCGAGTCTTCTTTGTTGCGAAGAGTTACTTCTTTCCATTCTGGGCGTGTACAAATTTGTGGCTTGCGGGGAAATGCCCTGCCGTCCTTGGTGATTTTTGTGGCTAGTGCTCCCTAACCCCCTTTGCTTAAGCCCGGAGCTGATGCAGGACCAATCGGTGGGTACTATTTGGCGGAGAATTATGCTCAAAAAAAGTGGCGGCCTCGATTGGCAAGGTAATGAACACATATTTTGGGCATTATCAATTTGGGTAGGCACTCCATGTGGTGGCGAGGCTATCTGCATTAGCAAACAGGTTTTGGAGTTGAGAAGGCGATGATAATTCGAAAACCATGTTGTATAGATTTCTCCAATGCTTTCAATCTCGTCGACGCAGGTCTCGCATTATTAAAGAGGTAAGAACCCATTGTCAGGCTATTTCTCATTAGGTCGAGTTTTGTTATGCAAAACCAGCTGAACTCTACTATTTGGATTGATTCTCTCTTCGGCCAAGGCGTTGTGAGAGACCCCCTTGGTCCCCTACTCTTTGCCTTAGCGCTTCACACCCTCTTGTGGAAAATTGCAGCTCAGTGTGAGTTAGATCTTCACGCATGGTACCTGGATGATGGCACCATCGTAGGAGATACTATGGAGGTATCTAAAGCGTTTAAGATCATACAAGAGGAAGGGCCAGCTACGGGTTACATCCGAATGTTTGAAGACGGAGATTTTCTGGCATCTTATGACCCAAGAAGAGATAACGATGACGTTTTTCCCTCCAAACATTGGCAAGCCAACGGATGGGGTCAAACTTACGGGCGGGCTGTCAGTTTGAACATGGAGTTTTTGCGTAATATGGTGTTGTGTCGGTGGACAAAGCTGTGTAGCTTATGGAAAAAAATTCAAGAGGCTGGAAGATCCTCAAAGTGAGTTACTTCTTTTGCGTAATTGCACGGGGGTTTCTAGGCTCTACTTTGCCCTCGCACAACAGGCCCTAAAGCTATTCGATCTGCGGTTGTTCGTTTCGATGAGCTTTCTTTGGGATACATGCGTCGTTTGGTAGTTGGTGTGAGTGCTGGTTTGGCTTGGTCCAGCAAAGGCTGGCCACTCTTCCCATCAAAGACGGCGGTTTTGGTGTGCTCACAATGGCCGATACAGGTATGTATTGCTACCTGGCTTCCCAGGCTCAGACTCAATCGCTGCAGAATTCAATTTTGGGGTTATCAGCCGCTACAGACCCATGCCACAACTTTCAGCATGCTTTGCAGATTTTCACACAAGCTTGTGATCTTTCCTTACCGGATTTCAACATTAATAATACTGCCCCTCATTACATGAAGTCTTTGGCAGTTATTTATTTTGATGTTGTCAAAAAAAAGATTCCTACAAGCTTTTCTTTATCGGAGCGTGAATATACGTTGTGGCAATGCAACCGGACAGAACACGCGATGGACTTCCTTAAGGCGATTCCTATACCTGGGCTTAATCAAGCAGTTGGACCTAGGCAGTTCAGCTCTGTTTTACAGTATCGTCTTGGTATAGCCTTTTTTGAGGAGGGAAGCCTATGCTCTTGCTGCCAACGACCTATGGATATCTACGGTGACCATGCAATTCACTGCGCTAGTGAGGTTGGGTTGAAGTTTCGGCACGACTTGGTCAAGGATGTCTTGGCTGATATATGCTACAAAGCAGGTGTTGTAGCTAGGAAGGAGGTTCCTTTGGGTTTCCTTCAGAGATAATAATAAAGGTCTCGAACCCCTTGAGATATTATAGTTTTACAATTGGGAAGATGGCAAAGGATGTACAGTATGGATGTTACAGGTGTCTCGCCCTTTACAAGTGCGATGACCAATTTTACCCCAGGCCATGCTATCTCATTTGCTATCACTCGTAAAAACAACAAGTATTTGGAAAAAATGCTCTTTGCATGGTTATGGGTTTGGTGTTTTGGCCTTTTCCACTTTAGGCGAGCTCGGTGCGGAAACAATTTCTTTTCTTAAGAGATTGAGAAATTGCATGGCCAGGCATGATGCCAATTTCAAGTTAGGCAATTCTATTTTTCATAGGCTTGGGATTGTTATTCAAAAAGGTATTGCGCTCGGCTTGTTGCTAGGTGCCATGCCATTCCTTGTAATATTGATCTTCTTTCTATTTGAGATATTAATAGAGAAATATTTGTTTTTATTTAATAAGCCGTGGGAAGGAAAATATATAAGGAAGTTTCAAGCGACAAGGTTTTAAGGTAAAAGGTTACAAATTGTCAAGGATTTGTGAAATTCGAGAGTTTATCATCAATAGTTGAAACCGAAGACGAAGACCAAGAAGATCAAGACAAGGGAGCGGGAAGACGTTTCTATTGGATGCCGTGAGAGTGGTGTTATCATAATTGGCGATCGGATGTGAAGGTGAGTAAGTAATCTCATCCTCAATAATAAATGGTTGATTTCCTTTCTTAGAGATCGTCGGAAAAATGGTTTTTCAAAATATTAAAAGATGTGGGTTTTTAAAAATATTTCGGAAGTTGTCCTTCCCACCATTCAAGTGTCGCGGGATTTCTCTCTTAATTCCTACCTGCACACATGTGAGAACCATAAAAAAGCCGTCTTTTTGAGTGCAATTATCATAAAATCCTTTTTGGTGAGGCGAAGTCGAGGCGAAATGCTTATTGATCGTTTCTCAAAACACGCGTTCTCTCATTATGGTGTGGTTATTTCTCCTCAACATTTAAGAATGAGAATATGTTCTTTAGTATTTCTAACTTCTTATTACTAGAATGCAGAAACTCTATGTCCTCATAACTCTCTGGATGCTTGTGACGCTTGAACGCTCTGAAGTTGTGAGTTTTAGTTTGATTTGCTCGAGGACTAGCAAAGTATAAGTGTGGGGGGGAATTTGATAGGGTGTAGAATACATCTTATTTACTATCTATTGTTAATGCTTTCTTTGCTATTTTTTTCTTGTAAATTATGTATTTTACGCTTGTTTTGAGTTTTATAGCTACTATGGAGTCACACGGAGGAAAAGGAGAAGAAATCACCATATTTTAGCAAAAGGGTAAAATTGTCATTTCACCAAGGAGGGAATACTATATGGAGCCCAGCCAAGGTTAAAGGTGACTCAAATTACTGAAGGAAGGACAATAATAGTTAAGGGAGGTCAAAGAGGTGTCCCTTATCCAAAGAAGGGAGTGAGAATAGCACAATTGGGATGTACTTATGGTGGGTGTTTGAATCACCCACACCTAAACTTCCGACCCATACCCAAGCCCACATGTGCGAATCCACCCATACCCTAACCTAAGCCCATCTATCCATACCCTAACCGTACCCGGATCCATGCCCGAATCCGCCCCATTTAACCTAACCTAAAATCGAGAAAGAAAGGGTTGTCTTTTCTCTCTTATCAATCATTTCATTTATTCTGTATCCGAAAGCAGGAAGAGTGAGATCGATCAAGAGATGAAATTCATAGAAATGGAGAAACGGTTTGAAAACCTTTGAATTGAGAGAAGGAAGGATGGCGTTTAATTTGAAAGATGGGTGAGGGGTTTGCTGACGATGATGTTCGATCTGTGGAGATGGGTTGGTGGTGGAATTGATGGATTCGATGAAGGAATTGAAGCTCAGAGAGGAGGAATCAGAGATGGGTTAATGGCAAGATTACACGGGGAAGAGCTAATCGAAGTTGGTAGCTGGTGGAACTAGGGTTTGAGATTCTATTGAGACTAGGTTTGGCGAGATTCTTTGTTGGTAAAAGAAGTGATGGGTTTGAGTGAAAGAATGGGTTACAGTGGTGTTGTGAGATGGGTAAGGTGGTGATTTGAAGACACGAGAGGCACGGCTTAGCGGATGTATAAATTGACATCGAGTACAAAAAGAACCTCGGGTTGAATCTAGGTTTTGGCAGCTGTTGTTTGAAGAGAAAGAGCGGATGAACTGATCTTTGGAGATGAATGCTGTGATGAAGCGATGAAAAACTACGAGATGAGGAATATGGTGGTGAGGAAGAAGACTGTTGTTGAGAGAGGACTAGAAGTGGAAAGTTGGTGAAGCTCATTTTTGTGTATGGATGAAAAGGTGTTATTCTTGCTCAACAAATGGAGAAATTGGTGGCATCCGAGGCTCGAGTTGATTGTGAGATTATGAGTAAATATGGATTGTGAATGAGGCGGGAAAATGGGTTCGGTTGAGAAGAACAAAGCTTGATGCTGCTGCTTTGGGTTGGCTACAAATTTGGGATCGATGTGTGAAGGCTTGGGAAGCAAGGATTAAGATGGCAGTGGTAATGGAGCTAGTTTTAGTGGTGACCCGGATGGGTTACGAGACTCTGCTGAATCGTGAGAATAAGGAAGACACATGGCTAATTGAAAGTGATGTCTTTGATTTTGAATCGAGTATGCTCTGTTTAAGCTGGTGGTGCGAGGCGAGATAGTACAGCTGCAGAGGCAGGCATTGTTACTGGAGTTGTAGTGGAGGCATTGCGGGAGCTATTGCAAGCCATGATTTCGAGTCGCAGGCAGTGATAGAATGGGACTATGAAGGTGGACTTGTGAATTGTGAATGAGTTTAATTGAGCTAGAAAGGGTATGAAGCAGGGCTGAAGAACAAGGTGTTATGGAGATGCATATGATTGAATGGATGCTTGATTTGAATAGATGTATGTGTAGGGTTTCTTAACAGGGAAGTGAAGCAGAAAGAGGCCTGAATGTGGCCTGGAAATCCCAGAAACAGCCAAGACTCGGCCGGACTCTGGTTCTGGTGAGTCAACCCGGCGATCCAGCCGATTCAGTGATCCAGCTCAGCCGAGTCAGACTATTCAGCTAACTAAGCAGCTGACTCGCTGCTGACTCATTCCTTTCCCTTGACCGTTGACTGACGACTGACCGTTAGTTTGACCCGTTTGACCGTTAATCTTTGACGGTTGACCAACGGAATATTCGTTGACGGAGATGAAGATTCAGGTGGCCGGCGGCGACTATTCCGGCCATAATCCCAGTTTTCCGGCGCGCAAAAAAATCCAGAATTTTCTATGGACTTCTCTCATGGGTGTGAAGACTTGGGCTAGGAATTGGATGGAGAATTGGACTCAAATTTGGAAAGAGAAGATGGAAGAAGAGAAAGACTTGAATTTGGAAATTGAATTGCAAAAGGAAAAGGGTTCTATTCCTTGGAAGATTTGGAGAATATTGAAGCCTATAAATAGAGAAGTTTTCTACATCTTTTACACACCTCTCTACACACAACACTTTTCTTTTCTTATTCTTTGTGTGAACTCCTTAACATGAGTAGCTAATTTTATTATTGATTGAGGATGAATTCCTAGTTCTTAATTTATGTTTTGAGTTTTTGTTTTCAATTCTATCTTGAGTTTTTCACATGATTATCGTTTGTTTTTACTAATAGGAATGATCTTAAAGACATTCATGATTGATTGATAGATGGTTTGGGTGGCCAACTAAATTGATTTATTAATTTAATCTAAAGCTAGTGAAAGTTAGGGGATAAGTAATCGTTTCTTGACTCTTTACATAAGTAGCGAACACGAGACCTTGCGGAGGGATTCCGTGGAGCAATTGTGTGTGAAAACAACGTTGGCAAGTAGACCTTGATCTAAGAGTCTAACTACTAATATTAACCTAATAAGTTCATAAATCTTAATGCGTTTATTTAAATTACATCTAGAGTGATCTACTACTAGGTGGTTTGGAAAATAGAATCCGGTAGTCGAGAACTTCCGTGTCCGGTGATATAAGGGATTTAGGGTTTAGCAGATCTAGTTTGCTTTACCTACGGTTGGTGATAATTTGTGACTAATAACAAGTAGAAAAGAACATAACTTGAATCATTGTTTTGCAACGAAGAATGATTCCTTGATCTTGTCTCTCTTATTGCTTTCAACTTTATCTTTTAATTGCTTTGCTTATTTTCTTTTGCTTTTTACACCCCCCTTTCGTGACAATTTTACAACTAGAATCTCTTGCTCCTCGTGGGAACTAACTTGACTTCCATTATATTATTTTTAATTGAGTGGAAATATTGATTAATTTGATTGCACCTACGACACGCATCAGAGAGCAGCTGCAGTTAGAAATGGTACTGAGAACTAGTGCACAAGAAATAGTTGAGATGGCTGAGCTATAAAAAGAGAAGAAGTTGAATCAGTGATGTTCTTTGTTGTCTCGAGATTTAATTTTGGCTGCAACTCAAGATGGGTCGATCTTTGTGATTGTAAGCTGAAGGAATATTGTTAAGGTTGCATTTGTGTTGAGGCTTGTTTGAGATGGCTGATGTTGTTGGTGCAGCTTTTGGCTTAAGATGCATTGCGAGATCCGGTGTGCGCAAAGAAGCAGCCGAGGTGGTGATGGAGATTATATGAACTTTGCTGTGTGTGGGCTACGGTGGTAATTTAGGTGTCAAGATGATGCTGAAGGCAGTTCAGGTGTAGGACTAGAAAATGGTGATCGCAATGGAACTGTGTGGTGTTGTTGAGTTGCAGGAAATGATGGAAACCTGGGAATCGCCGAGATGGAACTGGTGGTGTGATATGGAGAGTGGTGGACTGAAATGGATGGTTGCAGTATTGCAGTTAAGTAGATGCAGCCAAGTAAGGAAGTGAAGCTGAGTTGGTGCTAGGTGAATGAATTAAGTCGCTGGTTTTGTTTCGACGGGAGTTATGAAGATGAAAATTGGGTTTCAGTGGATGATTAAGAGTTGGCTGATAAGAGCAAAGAGTGTGAGGCAGAAGTGGCTTATGGCAGTGGTATTGCAGCTGAGTTTGTTGGCAGTCTAATGTGCCGTGGTTGGTGGTGAACTGGAAGGGTACAGTCATGCAAGGTGAATGGAATGGCAAATGGAGGTTGCAAGATTGCAGGTGGTGGTGGAAGTTGAGTTTGCAATGCAAGGGAAGCAGTGGTGCTGTATGTGTGACTCGAATGGGTTAGTGCAGTTCAAGCTTTTGGTGGATGCCTAGGTTCAGGTGGTATGATGCTGTTGCAATGAACATGCCTGAATTGACATGAAATGAGTGGAGCTGGCCTGAGGTTGTAATGAAGCTGAAATGGTACTGGTTTTATCCATGTTGGTACTGGTGTGAATGGCCTGTGAGTTGGTATTGACGGTGCTGCTGAGCTGCAGTTGGAGATTATGGAGCTGTGATATGATGCTCTGGAAGGAGTTACAGCAGGGACTAAAAATGGATATTGGAGCTGTTATGTGACAGATCAAGGAATGGGGTTGGCTGAGAGTCGAAAAAAGACTTGTTGTATTTATTGAAATGGTGCGGAGTTGATCTTTGTGAGGCTCGAATGAGATTGCAGGTGTTGATTGCGGGTGGAAGTAAGGATTTCATGGGTTTAAGGTGCTAGAACTGGGAATAGTGTTGAGCTATGAAGTGTGTAATCTTGGTGGTGGTTCAGAACTGATGTGGCTTGAGTTGCAGGTTGGGTGTTGCAGGCATGAACAACAATGGATGTGTGGAAGAGAATGTGGCTAAAGCATAATGATTATGCAGCACAATGCAGGCCTGTTCAATGGCCTGAGCCAAGACTAATCAGCTCACTCAGCCAAGGCAGTGACTGACTCACAACCTGACTCAGCTGAGTTAGAGTTTGACTCGGTGCCTGACCGAGTTGACTCACTGATCGAGTTGACTCATTGACCGGTGACCGGGTGGACTTTGCCGGTCACCCGAGCTATTTTTTGGCGATTCTTCCGGCCAATTTCCGGCCACAATACCATATTTCCGGCGACCTCTTTTGGGTCATATTTTCACATGGGTTTTCTTCACATGGGCTTGGTGGACTTCTATCTTTTGGACCTTTGAAGATTAGACCTAATTTTGGAAACAAGAGACCTATTTAAAGGAAAGACTTCTACAACTTATAATATATATTTTTTCTTGGAACTTTGGACAGCCGGTTTTTATTTACGCTTCTAGGGTTTGCTTTTGTTCATCTTCTTCTTTTCAATTAATATTATTATGATGAACTCCATAGCTATGAGTAGCTAAACAAATATTATTGGTTATGGGATAAAGTTGATTTCTCAATATGTTATATGATTTAATGAATTAGTTTTGTCTCAATATTTTATTGTTTGTGATTCACAATTAATAGAGTTATATGATTTGATAGTTTGTTTGGTTGAGTCCGCAATCAATCCGATTTACATTCATCTCAAGAGCTATATTAGGGTTTTCAATACGAAAAAGTTGTTTATCCCTGATTCTAAGTAGCATAATTGTGGGTAGTGCTTGTAGTGATATATCCTACTAGTCACAAGTGAATCATAACTTTTGTTAAAACGTTTAGTGCTTTTACATTCGTTTGCATTGATTAGTCTTATTCCATAGAACTTATTGCTTTTAGGAGTTAAATCTAATTGTGCTTTTACACTTTAGGTTGCTTTCTAGGAAGAATTCACATATGCATCTTTTAATGTGGTTGTGATGAAAACAGGGAATTAGCGGGATATACTTGCGATCAAGGTATCCTAGGACTATTATTAAATGAGTGGTAGGCTGTCTAAGGTGTTTATTTTTATGCCTACTTGTGATACTGCAAGTGCACAGTGTATATCGGAGACAATGGCAAGCACAGGTCGATCCATAGGGAACTGGAGGTGCTATAAGTTGATCCAAAGCTTCCTAACTGACTTTCTAGTGAAGTGACAGAAATATATAGGTTTGTTTATAGTCTTTACGACTGAGTTGGAGGTTACAAAAGTAAAGGCAAGCTAAAATACAATTA
The DNA here is from genome assembly GCA_023531295.1 of Papaver armeniacum. Taxonomy (NCBI): domain Eukaryota; kingdom Viridiplantae; phylum Streptophyta; class Magnoliopsida; order Ranunculales; family Papaveraceae; genus Papaver; species Papaver armeniacum. Next base: position 26,920 of record JAJJWW010016569.1, read on the forward strand.
ATGAGGTTGCAGGCACTAGGATTATCAAATCCACCTGTAGTTCAAGTTATGTGATTCAACTAATTCGAGTGTCTCTGTTCCTGTGACAGATAAGGAAAGAGTGTTAGCTCTATCACTTACCTAAGGAGTTTCACCAGGGGATAGTTCAATATTCAGCTAAGGGTACTAATTGAGCACTAGTTGTCTAATTAAGCACAACTAGTCAAAGGGTTAGCAATAATGGTTGAAGCTTGAGCTGAAACACACTCAATGCGAGGTTATCTAACTAGAATGGATACATGGCATCCATTGTGAGAGCAAGGCATTGAAAGTGTGAAAATTGAACTTCTCTTAAAATTTAAACATACAAAAACAACTCAAATGAAGTTGAATATCAGAACAATGAACTAGGGTTTCATTTCAATCCTAGCAATTTGATTTAGAACATACTACACATGATAAACAGACTTAAACATTCAAATACAACTAAACCCTAAAAATTAACTATTTTCTCTCACATGCAAAACAACAATTTATATCTCTCACAATTCACTCAAACTCGATTACACACAAACCCAAACCTGATTTCGCTGCGAATCCCTCTCTGACTTCCTTGATGTTGATGTTAGAGAAAACCCTAATTATATCTATCTCAACCCTAGCTTCTAAGTTATAGAAGAAGCTAAGGGTAAAGATGGCTAGAACTAGGGTGATGGAGAAGGTGGCTGAGGCGGCTGCTATGGTGACAGGATATGAAGGTGGTGGTGATGGCTCTACTCTGCCATGGTATGGTCGGGAGAAGAAGGGGGATGGGTTCTGCAGGTGTCGGGGGAAGAAGAAAGAGAAGATGGAAGGGAAAATGGGTTTGGTCGATGGGGGTATAGGTATAGGGTGTTTTGTTGTGAAGCGGGTGTAGCAAAGATCGATGAGGAGGTCAGAGCGGCGTTGGATCTCGGTGAATCCGATGCGTCCGTTGATGCGACCGTAGGATGAAGATGGGTAAAATCTGAACAGCTCGAGGGGGAGAATCAAGCTGATTTGGTATTGAGCGGGAGCATCGAGTGTTGATGGGAAGGACGGAGCGGCGTTGGATGCATAAGATGGAGATCTCAACGGCTCGGGGGTGGTGTGAACCGTGCGTGCGCGGGCTTTGGCTTTTCTGCTCCATAGACTCTCGTCTCCAATTTTCTGCTCTTCTAGCTCCTCAATTTCTCCGAGCTTTATTTACTACCTAAAAACACAAAATTAATTAGTACAAATATTTATTCTTGAAAACAAAGAAAATACAAAATCGGGGATAATATCTGATTTCTGAGCACAAAAGATGAGTTAAATGCCAATAAATAGATGTAGAAATATGCAATATTTGGCACTCATCAAATACCCCCAAACCTGAATTTTACTTGTCCTCAAGTGGAACAGAAATTAGGAAATCCTAACTATACCACTGTCGCGGGTCTCTCGAATGCATTTAACGTATGCACTAAGCCTTTAAACCCCTAGGTGTCCCTAGTGGACGAGTTGTAGTCTCGTGAGGGTTTACCAGAGGTGTACCCACAAAACCTTCTCCAACCCAGAGTGTAAAAGAGTCTCAAGCATCCAAGGATCTATGAGGACATAGAGTTTCACTGCATGCTTGTAACACGAGTTAGAACTACCAAAGAACGCATTCTCATCCTTAAGTGCTGGCGAGAAGTAACCATACCATATGAAAGAATTCGGATTCGATTGTGATCATAAGCCTCGACACGCCTCACTAATAGGGTTTTATGATAATTGCACTCAAAAAGATCGCTTTTTAGTCTCTCATGTGTGCAAAAGGAATAAAGAGAAATCTGCACACGTTGAAGGTAAGAAGGATAACCTTAGAAATAATTTCTGGAGACTCCACGAGTTGTGGACAAAAAGAATCTTTTCGATGATCTCTAAGAAAGGAAATCAACCATTAGAAAGGATGGGAGTACTCACTTACCTTCTCACCCGATCGGCAATTAATATCACTCTCTCTCAGCATTCATAGAAACGTCTTCAATCTTCGGTCTTCAATAGCTGATGATGAACTTCTGAACTTCACAAAAACTTGACAATTTTTTTTTTTTTTTTTTTTTTTTTTGACAATGAATTGCATAAAAATAACAACAATGAAACTACTAACTCAAAAAATATATATATATATATATATATATATATATTTAATTAACTTACATGAAATGAAAATAACAATAAAACTCAATTTTTCGCAAACTTCATTAACTCTCATCCTATTTTCTTTTCTTTCCTTTGTTGCATGTAAACCTTGGACTATTTCAACTTTTCTTCAAATATTTGATGGTGCTCCGCTTGCTGACGATGATGTGTTTCTATGAATGCATTGATGTTGTTGAGAGGGAGAGAGTGATGCTTGCAAATCGGCATTTAGAAGGAGTTTTCATCTTTAAACGTCACCCTCATGATTGACAAAATTAGCACTCAAGAGATCAAAAATAGTGCTGAAAGTGGTGCGAAGTTGGGTAGCTCACCATTCCTACCCCGGAATTGACGTACGGTGACACACACTCTGTGACTTTTCTAAAAAGTTGCAAAAAATTGAAGGTTGGTGCCTCACTTGATGTAAAATGGGTAGTCTCCACTATGGGTGATCACAATTCTACTACCGAATATCTAAACAACACCTAATTCGCCCTCCGGTATGGTTAAATCCAACTTTAACGCTCTAATCAACTAAGAAACCTGATTGTGCTCTCCAGTACTTCCAAGTTCTGTTATTTCGGTCAGACTCTCTATGTAAACATAGCTAGAAGCATGCTAGTAACTCTAAAATCTCTAAAAGTTGGAGGTTTTTATGCAAGTATTTACAAAGAGTTTTGAATTTTTATTTTTATTTTTTTTTTTTTGAAATAAAAGACTAAAAACTCTATATGCAAATGCACCCCCAAACCTAAATCAAACATTGTCCTCAATGTGTCAACAGATAATAAAAATTCAAAAAGTCACATACCAAGAGAACTATGTTGAGTAGAGAAAAGGGAAGAGATTACCGGATGTCGGTGGGAGCAAGGTTAGAGCTTCATTAGTCAAGGCTAGAATCCAACATTCTCAGTGGAGATGATATCGGATTAGCACAATATATGTACAAGAAAACTCAACCGATTCAAGAAAGAAAATTTAACAAGTCCTACTGGATTATATACAATGAAAATTCACCATATACTAACAATCTAAAGAGTTGAGGATCAACCCAATAGAAAATATGTACAAACATCATGACCTTACACAAATATAACATGAGAGTGCAAATAAGGCTGCATATGGGAATGATTTTCCCCCAAACCTAAACTTGTCAGATGTGTTTGTGAGCACAAAATCTTGCAAATTTAAGGGTACATCATGCACAAGGTCTAACTCAAAATGAGTTTTGCTAAGAACAGGCAGACATACATATTCCAACTGTGGCTCCTTAAAGGTGTTATACTTTGATGCAAAATAGTCCAAGAGGACTTGGGAAGCACAAAGCTCTAGGCCTAAATTAGGAACTCTCAGAAAAGATGGTTTTGCAATTTTGTTACAAACTACACCTAGGTTTGGTGGAGGAGTTTCAATCTGTGCCTTAGGAGAGAGATTAGGTACAGCTAAGTTGTTTTCATGTATAAGATCATTTGCACCATCACATACTTTCCTAAGGTCGAGAAGAAGGTAAATCATGCTCTTTTGCATAGAACAATTCATCAATCTCCATGTCATAATCATCATTATCCATAAGCTTTGTGTCATGCATAGGCAAATCGAGAGGAAGCAACATATTGTGACATGGGTAGGAATCGAGACACAAAAATACTATCATGATCCATAAGAACATTAGTGTCAACGAGAAGATTCATCCTTTCTTAAGTCACAAAACAAGTTGTGTAGCATGCTCATGTTCGGCGAACGGATGCTCGAACTCAATTCAGCAGCACAAGTATGAATATTAGAAGAAGCATCATTCATAGGGTTCACAGAAGAGACGCTTAACGTCGCTGAACCCAAAGATTCCAATATATTTTCAAAGTACACATGCTCTTCATATTCATCATCATCATCATCATAATAACACTGCATTTCCCTATTCAAAATTGTAGCATTTTTAGTGCACTCATCTACCTCTAGATTAGGTTCATATTTAGTTGCATGAGTAGGACTAGAAACACTATTTTCAAAATTATCAGGAATAACAAACATCCTATCATAAACTTCTTTCCAATCTTTATTTTGTACCTCAATCGAGTTCATTTGAAGAATCATAGTGAGATGTTCAAGTGTAGGGAGTCTTCACTCGTGGGTATGCATGTTTCATATGAAGGATCATTACATGGTTGTGCACATGGTTCACTAGAGAAGGGATGATCATGCATTTTCCATCCAAGTATATCATTGTTTTGCTCTATGAGCTCTTCCATTAGTGATTGCATACAAGGAGTTGGGGGGAGTATAGAATTGTTCATCCTCCCACCGTGGTTGATGATACATGTGCTCATAATGATTGGGGTATGGATATTCAAGGTCAGGACCCTGAGAAGGTGCATAATATTCCCTAAAATCACTATGGTACGTAGGGGGTTCATATTGTGAGGCATGCCCCAGCAAGCTCTCTGATGGATTTGTTTCCATCCCCAGTTGCAGACCAAAATCCTGACATGATCTAGGAATTCAATTTGAACTCAAAAAGAAGCACAGCTTAGCACACATCAAATCATATCAACACAGAGAGAAGCAAAGGTGATACAAAAAAAAATGGCACCCAATTTTTAGAATTAAGCCCACATGAGTGCTTGGTGTTCTTTGCGGTGTCTGACCAAGTTATGCAAAGCCCAGTTGCTATGGGCTCAGATTTGTGCAGAGCCCAGGTTATGTGCAAGGCCCAGTTGTTGTGGGCTCAGTTTTGGTTTAAGGGGGCTTCAGTTTTTGGTTTTAGTGGGTTTTGGTTTATGTGGGCTTTGGTTTGTTTGCAGCCCAGGTCATGAGCAAAAGCACAGGTAAGTGGTTGGCACAGCCCAGTTTGTGGGAAACCTAGTGGCGGGTTCTAGCCCGATTCTGGTCTAAATGGTCAGAGCACGGGGTTGAAGCTTGAGTTGTGTGCAGCCTACTACTTATGTGCCTGAGAATAAGCGAGTTTTTGCATTTCGGCTCGGCCCTAGGTTGGCAGTTCACACAAGTGCACGAGCTAGTTGTTGCGAGATGCATGATCGCTGCCGACCTCTCAAAATTGACACAGCCTGGCTTGGTTATGTAGGATGGTTTATGCTGGGTAAGTCACATCACAACACAAGTTATCACACACAAATTGCAGAACTGATGCTAACACAGTTAATGCCAACAAGGTCAGTTGACCTCAGTTTTCATAGATTAAGCACACAGAAGTACATATATCAGCAGGGTGTTGTGATCACAGATGTACAAATGCAATGGAAGCAACATGGTACTTGTTATGACAGAATTGCAGGGCTAACATTCAATAGGTGCAAATGATGACAAGTAAGTTACCTTAGCAAGTGACAGTTGCAGAATTTGTTACACGGGGTGCAACAAAGCTGACAGCAGATGGCACAGCTCGAGTTGATGGCGGCAAGTTTGCAAACTACGGCTCACACAAAGTCTCAGGATTACACACAAGTTGCAGCAGATCGTGAGTGCAGCAACAAACAGTTATCAAGTTATATCTCACATTCAAAAATTCGAGAGATTGAGCAATACTCAAAGCCAAGTTATCTAGCTTATCATGCAAGAGGACCGGGGTGATAGTTGCAGGTAACTCGGGGTTGCGAGTGAATTTTTCATGAAGGTGCGGGGCTAACTGACTAACTTGGTTTAGCTTGATTGCAACTCAAGCTCCACGGCCTACGAATAGGACTAAGCACAGGGTTGATAGCACAATTGCAAAAGCTAATTCACACACAAATTGCGAGAAGTTGAGGCTAACACTTCAAAGCATAACAGATTGAGCATCATGGAGATTAAAAATCAACTTTATGTAGATACAACTCCCAGAGATGTAGCAAAGGGACAGCAAATAGGAAATGCTAGAACTCTACTGACATGCTCGGGGTTGTGAGTAAAGCATATGGCTTATTTGTTCAGCAAGTGACGGTCGAGTTCCCAAGGTCTTACACAAGGTCACGAGGTTATGCTCGAAATTTGGGGCGAGATGGGTTAACCAGGTCTCTCAACAATTTACAGGCTTAGCATTCAACTAGAGAGGATGACTTTGCAAGTTGCGGAGTGCGCAGTGATGAATATGACTTGGCATCCAATGAATCTGCAGATGCGAGAGGTGCAAAAGCGGATGAAGTATTTTAGCTTTTCTACACTGAGACTTACATGCCACTGAGAATGTCAACATACCGATTCACTTTAGTTTTCTCGGAGGTTAAACTCAAAAGTGCGGGGTAGATGAAGTCAACTATCACAGTTGATATCAACTTTCTCAGTTGATGTCAACTAGGGTTAAGAGCTAACTTGGTTAACCAAGTTGCAGCTTAAGCTCAACAGCTACAGGGGCTGGAGCTAAGCACAGAGCAATGACAGGTTCATGCACATGCCCATACAGTTCAGCACAAAGGTGTAGCACATTCAGCTAGCATAATTGCAATTCAGCTATCAAGGGATCATGCAAATTAATTCCAGATGTTTCAGGGTTTGGACAATGCTTTGTTAAGCGGCTAGGTTATCAGGAGATCACGGTTCATCATTCATACACAAATATAGTATAATAAAGTTATAGAATGACCAACCGAGTTTAGCCCAAATAAGAAGCGTGTTCTGCTCCTTCTATCGCTTTCTTGCTTACGCAGCAAAGTGTAGCATGCTGCTGGCTCAAGCTATCTTGGTCAAGTACTCGGAGAAGTATTCAATCCTTAAACAACAATGAAGGCAGGGTGATGATTCCAGAAAACTAACTAACAAAGAAACTAAGAAAATAGGATGACTGAAAATTAAAACTACGGCTTTGCAGTTTTATATGTAATGCAACTAACTAGTATTTACGGGGCTAAGATGCTTACTAAGTTCAGCTCTGGATCTTTGAGAACTAAATCTAAGTTATGCTAAAACATGTGATAAAAGGTAAAGTTACACTAATACAGGGCTTAAAAACAATAATTCAAAGTAACTATGTACATGGAAGAACTGAAAATTAGTGAAGCAAGCAATAATCGACACAGCACACGCCAAGTCCCCGGCAGCGGCGCCAAAAACTTGGTAGGCTGTCTAAGGTGTTTATTTTTATGCCTACTTGTGATACTGCAAGTGCACAGTGTCTATCGGAGACAATGGAAAGCACAGAGTCGATCCACGAGGAAGCTGGAGTGCTATAAGTTGATCTAAAGCTTCCTAGCCCCGACTTTAGTGAAGTGGAAATATATAGGTTTGTTTATAGTCTTCTGGTTGAGTTGGAGGTTGCAAAAGTAAAGGCAAGCTGAAATACAATTAATGAGGTTGCAGGCACTAGGATTATCAAATCCACCTCTAGTTCAAGTTATGTGATTCAACTAATTCGAGTGTCTCTGTTCCTGTGACAGATAAGGAAAGAGTGTTAGCTCTATCACTTACCTAAGGAGTTTCACCAGGGGATAGTTCAATATTCAGCTAAGGGTACTAATTGAGCACTAGTTGTCTAATTAAGCACAACTAGTCAAAGGGTTAGCAATAATGGTTGAAGCTTGGGCTGAAACACACTCAATGCAGGGTTATCCTAACTACAATGGATACATGGCATCCATTGTGAGAGCAAGGCATTGAAAGTGTGAAAATTGAACTTCTCTTAAAATTTAAACATACAAAAACAACTCAAATGAAGTTGAATATCAGAACAATGAACTAGGGTTTCATTTCAATCCTAGCAATTTGATTTAGAACATACTACACATGATAAACAGACTTAAAAATTCAAATACAACTAAACCCTAAAAATTAACTATTTTCTCTCACATGCAAAACAACAATTTATATCTCTCACAATTCACTCAAACTCGATTACACAAACCCAAACCTGATTTCGCTGCGAATCCCTCTCTGACTTCCTTGATGTTGATGTTAGAGAAAACCTAATTCTAGCTATCTCAGCCCCTAGCTTCTAAGTTATGGAAGAAGCTAAGGGTAAAGATAGCTAGAACTAGGGTGATGGAGAAAGGTGGCGAGGCGTCTGCTATGGTGACGAGGATATGGAGGTGGTGGTGATGGCTCTGCTCTTGCCATGGTATGGTAGGGAGAAGAAGGGGATGGGTTCTGCAGGTGTCGGGGAAGAAGAAAAGAGAAGATGGAAGGGAAAATGGGTTTGGTCGATGGGGGTATAGGTATAGGGTGTTTTGTTGTGAAGCGGGTGTAGCAAAGATCGATGAGGAGGCTGTAGCGGCGTTGGATCTCGGTGAATCCGATGCGTCCGTTGATGCGACCGTAGGATGAAGATGGGTGAAATCTGAGCGGCTCGGGGAGAATCAAGCTGATTTGGTGTTGGCGGGAGCATCGAGTGTTGATGGGAAGGACGGCGGCCGTTGGATGCATAAGATGGAGATCTCAACGGCTCAGGGTGGTGTGAACCGATGCGTGCGCCGATGCGTGCGCGGGCTTTGGATTTCTGCTCCATAGACGCTCGTCTCCAATTTTCTGCTCTTCTAGCTCCTCAATTTCTCCGAGCTTTATTTACTACCTAAAAACACAAAATTAATTAGTACAAATATTTATTCTTGAAAACAAAGAAAATACAGAATCACGGGATAATATCTGATTTCTGAGCACAAAAGATGAGTTAAATGCCAATAAATAGATGTAGAAATATGCAATATTTGGCACTCATCAATGAGAGATTAAATTACCAATTCTAATCATTGATGAAAATACATGTTTGTGAATGATACTATCCCGTGACCAATATCTTCTCCTTATTGATTATTCGAATTACTTACTTTGCTTTCAATTACTTTATTTCTTAGATACAACAAAAATCCCCCCCTTGGTTACCTTAGAAACTGAAAATTGCATAACAACAATTGCCTCTCTGTGGATACGAACTCTTCCTTACCTTGTACTTCATTTAAATTTAGTGAGTAAGAAAGTGAAATTATTTTGGCGCTTAGGGACGATCAAATTTTAGGCGCCGTTGTCAGGGGGAGGCATACGGCTTGTTATTAAGTTTTAGTTTCTTTTATAATTTCTGCTTTTATCTTTGCTTTTCGGTTCTTGTCTTGTTTCTCACTTGTTTGGGAGAACTGTTTTCAGGTACCTAATCCCTGGATTCTAAAGATTGGAACTACCCAAGTGATAGACACATTTTTGTGTCCGATTTAATCTCAATTGTGTATTTTGTTAGTGCTCGATTTTGTATTTATTATGGCTTTTTGTGTCTTTGTAGACGCGTGCTATTCGGACCCCTCAAATGGATAAGGGGAACACAATTGATAAGGGGCAGCCCACATTTATTTGCACCCCACATCTACTTTTTGCACCCAAAGTGCTATTCGCACCCATCAGATGATAAGGGGAGGTCATCCCTTACAATTTGAATTTTGAAAGTGCGGGAGATTTTTGGTGGTGAGTATCAAATTAGGGATCGACTTTTAGGATGTTCAGGGAGAGATTAAATTGCCGAAATTGGTTGGGATTGATCCCATGTGTTGAGACAGGAGAAGTGGTGGACTTGGATGCGTTAAAAGGAGAGATTTTATCTCAAGTTCACGAAAAGCAGGGAAACAAAATATCTCGAGTTTTATCCGAGATATATATGGAAGCTACGTGAGAAATAGGGGAAGATATATTCTCAGATTCGATTGTATCCAAATTAGAAGAGATATTTGCACAAGACAGAAGATGCGTAAAGAATGAAAAAAGGGGAAGAAAAAAAAAGGGCCGAGACTTTTGGTGAAAGAAAAGGAGAGATTTAATCGGTGTTGTAGTGTATAAATACATTGGGTCGAGTCCTAGAGACCGGGTCGAGAACTTTGGGTAGGTTTAGATCGAAATAACAAGGCTGCAGAGAAGAATTGCAGCAGCAGCAGAGAAGAAGAAGAAAGAGTTGCAGACGACGCCACAAAAGTGTCGTTCTCAAGAACACGAAGAAACAGATTTAGCATAGTGGTCTTATTTAAACGCACAATAAAAGTATCGGCTGTTCAGGAATAATAGATCACATATATTATCAGCCTGTCATCTTTTCTCTGTAACAGTTCACCACCCGTTGTAAGAGCTGTTTGTAACGCCACTACAGCGTTGCAAACTCGCTGTTTTATTAGTTTTCTCTTATTTTCACCTATTTGAGCTATGAACAATTATTTTGAGCCCGTGAATAATATGAGGAGCTAAACCCCAACACTGGGATGACGGAGGAAGCCATATTTCATGCGTGTGGTAATTATATTTAATTCTTTCATGACTTTTTGCATGGATTGTTAATTGTTTTATGATTTTTATTGAATGGTTGTGATTTCAATTGATGGGTTATACTTAGGTTAAGTCTTTTTGATATCCCATGCTTTAGATATCTGTCGTTGCTTTTCAAAATCTACCTTGGCAAAACATAGAGTCAATATTTTATTATTATTTGAGCTATAATTATCTAGAATAAATATAAGAATCGCATGAACGAATTTTATGGTGGAATCGAGAGTCCTAGTACCTCTCGATATTTGTGACAAAACTTGTGTATATATTTTCTTTGTTTTTAGAGTTTTATATTTTTAAGTCTTAAACAGGAGTCTTTACAAGTACGAGTTGAACGAACTTTTACTACCACTTTCTACAACAACATAAAAATCACATCAATTTTGGCGCGCCCTGCCAGCGGACTTGTATTTAGGTTTTAGGTTTTAGAGTTATTTCTATTTTTATTTTTATTATTTTTTGTTCTTTTTACGCCTTTGGTATTTTTGATTCTTTTCAGATTTGGAAGCTGACAAAGGAAACAAAAAGTCTATAAAAGGAAAGCATCGCCAAGAAGGAAAGAAAAGAGAGGAGTCCAAGGAGTGAAGAAGAAGATTTTGTATATAACTATTTTGTTTTATTTTTAGAAGCGTAAATAGGGTTGTATTTTTGTAATTTTCTTTTTATTTTGGACATTTTTCTTTTTGGACTTTATTTTGGACTTGCACATTATTTTAAAACCCTAAGGAAGGGTTGAAGTTAAATATAAACTGTTTACGGGGAAGGGCGACGATTCTGATCTTGTCTCGGCCCCTCGGGTTCGTACAACGACATAGGAGTTGGTGGCTTTGAGTCGACTTCAGCGGTTCATCGTCCGTGCAGTACGGAGGTAAGACTCTATCCACCCACGAATCCCCTGTCAGTGGGTTTTATTTTGTGTGACAACTCACACCCTGCAAATAGAATGTCGGCCCGGGTATTACAATAGCCAATACAACGAATATCGGCGAGTTTCAAAATGGACGTTACTACTTTGATCATAGTGTGAATAGTGGTTGGGAACATCAGCTTTTCAAGGTTATGGCTCATACCATGATGAGCCCAATTACTATCCACACACGCACGGGTCATACGAGCAAAATTCTTATATTTCTCCTTTAGAAGAGTCTCTTAGGAAATTAGAGGAGTCGACACGTAAGTTAGCTAAGATGATAACTTAGTTTATGATGAAAGAGAACTTTCTTTAGAGGAATCCCTCAAGATGATAGCGGAGACGAACGAAAGAATTGCTCGAAATAATCTAGATTTCCAATACAGTGTTTCCAAAAATACCCTTGAAAATGAGGATAGTTATTTGCATAATCAAGATAGCGAGGATAAAATTGGTAATACTACTTTAGATGAGGTTCAACCATTTTCATGTTATTATAATGATGATTATGATGAGGATAGTGTTGATGAAGAATTGAAATAAGTAGGCATAGTGATCAGGAATTTGTTACTCAATTGAGCTTAACAACGATAATATTATTTCTAGTTCGAATCCAAATAATTTTAATAATTATTCACCTATTCAAAGGACGAGGATTTGACTAGAAGATACCACCGTTTTAGGCGATGTAGTTTTCCTTATGATTACGATAGATAATAGTTTAGAGAACGAGTTTATTCTGAGAATATTGTTTTTGAGTCTAGTGATTTAGAAACCTTAGTCTTAGACAAAGAAAATGAACTCGTAGAGATGAGTGAGGATGAACCCAACTTAGAAGAATCAATTGACCATTTTAGAGATCGGATGACCTTGAAATTAGGGAAGTTGTGACTAGTCTTTCTAGAGATCTTGAAAACTCTAAGTTTGGGGGTGATTATCATTCTCCATGTGCCTTAACTCTTAAAAGGTCCCTCACTTGGGACTTGACATTTGTGCCTCAACCATTTTACAAGATTATCTTCATACACGTTTTCTGAACCTAGTGATGTCCATAAAGGAAGTTCGGTTGTTAGAAACCCATCCTCTGGTTGATGTGGTTAGCTTGAGGCTATGATACCAGTTGACTTTGTTTTCCCACCAAATATTTTTCAACCAATTGTGGGAACATTATAAGTTTGAGATGTATCAATTATTAAGTTTTGAGGCCCGAGCCTAAGTACTTTAGGAAAGTAAATACAAACACATTTGCATAAGATTGACCGCCCCGGTTCATCGTGGTCAATTGTGTGAGTCAAAGCGATTGACTTTAAGATCCGCAATTATTCAGTTATTATTATGTGCTTCTAAGTTTTTATTTGAGTTTTACTAGACTTTACAACTGAAGGATCTTAGCTTTGAGGAAATGCGAACCATGAAAATATTTTATTTGGACCCAGTTATAGAACTGAACTTTGAACCACAGCTAGATGTAGTTGTCTTGAGCAGGAAACTAGAAAAGGTGTGCTTTATTTGTTTATTTTCTTGGCATGTTGCAGATTCCTTTTACTTGTGATAGCTCTATTTGGTTTTGATGACCATGAAATTTTAAGTTATTACTTTATGATTTTATGAGGTGACTAATCCTTTCTTAGTCTGGTGAAGACTTTAAACTTATCACTTCTTGGAGGTAACCCAATATTCATGCGACACAGTAATATCTTTCCTTAACTCTTTTACTTCAAATAGTGTGATTTCTCCTTGTTCATGCTTTTAATTTTATCTTTAGAACATTGAGGACAATGTTAGATTTAAGTTTGGGGGTATGGAGAGAAACATTTTAGTTGCATTGTTAAACTCAGAACCTAGAAATTTATGCTTATTAAGGATGGCACTAACCAATCTAAGTGGATGGAAGCATTTTGGTTGTAGGAGTTGAGAACCAATCGATTAGATGGAAACATCTAAAGACTCTATTCATAAAAGCCGAGCTCGGTGTTAGAATTAAAGAAAAAACATGGTAGTTTCGCCATATCTCGTTGAATCCTTTTCACTTCTATTTTTATTCTGTTTTCTTTAAAAATATGTTTCTCTAAGTGATTAGGTGGGGCTCACGATTCAAGTTGTTACCACTGCTATGATGAAATAGAGTGATTGAGATACCAAAAAAAAAGAAAGAAAAAAAAAAGTTGAAAAAAAAAAAAAAATTTTGAAAAAAAAAATTTAAAAAAAAAAGAGTTGAAAAAAAAAATTAAAAAAAAAAAATAAAAAAAATTGAGACCAGACCATTAGACCAATCGGAATAAATTTAATAAAGTCAACCACTGGTACCCTTGTATATGCAGTTGTGTTGACCTAGAGTTAGGATTATCGACCTTGGTTCCCTTGTATATGCCGGTTGTGTTGATATTAGTGGAACTAGTATCTCAATCCATTAGGATAGGTGTTTTGGCAGTGGCCTTCAGACGAGATATAGAAGCACCATTCACCTTAGTCAACATCAAAACCATCTATGTTTTCTATATCCATCTCTTAATCTATCCATGTGATTGGTTGACTCGAGGTTATGATGTCAGGAAACTATCTCCGAGTGAACTCTGTCACTTTATATGAATTTTTAGTATGTGAGTGCAAACTCGTGTACATCAATTGAATTTCGCATCCAGGTACTTCCCTCCTGTAGTCAATAAGTATGCCAACCAAAGGAGATTCTTTAGTGCCTTCAAGGTTAACGTAAATAGTTAGAGTGTGGAGTAAAGGTTTTGTGGGTATATCTCTTGTAAACCCTCACGAGACTATAGCTTTCGGCCTAGGGCCACCTAGGGGGTTTAAAGGCTTGTTGCATACGCTAAAAAATGCAATCGGCGATACTGCGATAGTGAGTTAGGATTTTATTTTATTTTGCTCGAGACTAGCAAATAATAAGTTTGGGGTATTTGATAGACACATTTTGTGTCGATTTAATCTCAATGTGTATTTTGTTAGTGCTCGATTTTGTATTTATTATGGCTTTGTGTCTTTGTAGGTGTTTTTGGAGAAATACACTTGTGCGGAGAAATTGGCTCAAAAAGTGGAATTTGCGCACCGGAGGACGCGTGCTATTCGGACCCCTCAAATGGATAAGGGGCACACAATTGATAAAGGCAGCCCACATTTATTTGCACCCACATCTCTTTGCACCCAAAGTGCTATTCGCACCTATCAGATGATAAGGAGGTCATCCCTTACAATTTGAATTTTGAAATTGGCGGAGATTTTTGGCAGCAAAGTATCAAATTAGGGCTCGACTTTTAGGATGTTAGGGGAGAGATTAAATTCTAGAAATTGGTTGGGATTGATCCCATGTGTCGGGGGAGCAGGGAGAAGTGGTGGACTTGGATGCGTTAAAAGGAGAGATTTTATCTCAAGTTCACGAAGCAGAGGAAACAAAATATCTCGAGTTTATCAGAGATATATATGGAAACTACGTGAGAAATAGAGGAAGATATATTCTCGAGATTCGATTGTATCCAAATTAGAGAGATTTGCACAAGGCAGAAAAGACGCGTAAAGAATGAAAAATAGGGGAAGAAAAAAAAGGGCCGAGACTTTTGGTGAAAGAAAATGAGAGGTTTAATCTGTGCTGTAGTGTATAAATACATTGGGTCGAGTCCTAGAGACCGGGTCGAGAACTTTGGGTAGGTTTAGATCGAAATAACAAGGCTGCAGAGAGGAAGAATTGCGGCGTGAAGACGAAAGAAGAAAGAGTTGCAGACGACACCACAAAGGTATCGTTCTCAAGGGCATTTCTGAAACCAGAGACTAGCATGGCGAGTCTTATTTAAAGCTGCACAATAAAAGTATCATTTGCCGGGGAATAATAGATCACATATATTATTATCTTTGTCATCTTTTTCTACAATAACTTGATTCACCACCGTTGTAGAAGTGTTTATACGCCACTACAGCGTTGCAAACTTATTTGTTTTATTAGTTTTCTCTTGTTTTCACCTATTTGAGCTATGAACAATTATTTTGAGCACGTGAATAATATGAGGAGCTAAACCCCAACCTTTGGGATGACGGGGGAAGCCATATTTCATGCGTGTGGTAATTATATTTAATTCTTTCATGACTTTTTGCATGGATTGTTAATTGTTTTATGATTTTTATTGAATGGTTTGTGATTTCAATTGATGAGTTATACTTAGGTTAAGTCTTTTGATATCCCATGCTTTTTAGATATCGATGATCGTTGCTTTTCAAAAATCTACCTTGGCAAAACATATAGTCAATATTTTATTATTATTTGAGCTATAATTGTCTAGAATAAATATATGAATCGCATGAATGAATTTTATGGTGGAATCCTGAGTCATAGTACCTCTCGATATTTGTGACAAAACTTGTGTATATATTTTCTTTGTTTTTAGAGTTTTATATTTTTAAGTCTTAAACCGAGTCTTTACAAGTCTGAGTTGAACGAACTTTTACTACCACTTTCTACAACAACATAAAAATCACATCACCAAGGTGCGGGATAGCTACTCGAAGGGGCACAATACTCCAACCAAGTCAAGACACAACAAGAAAATCTAGAGTTAGAGGTGGAAGGAGAAGTACAAATAGAAGGAGAACAAGAGGTTCCATTCGTAGGCAAACCAAAGTTGAAGAAGAAGCAATGGGTGATGCAAATCGTTCACTCAGGACTTGGCTTCTCATAGGCTTGACACAACATGGGTGTATTCAAACGAACTCTACTTTGAGATCAAGCCGGGGTTGCTTAGAAAATTACAAAAAGTTCCATGGCATGGTGAATGAAGATCCAAACAAACATCTTATGGACTTCCACACCATTGTCACGGCCATGCTTCAGCGGATGTTGAGGCGGATGGTGCAATGTTGAAGGTTTTCCGTTTCTCTTTGATGGATAGTGCTAAGGATTGGTTGTACTATTTACTCCAGGAAGTGTCACAACATGGAATGGGTTGAAGAAACTCTTTTTGGAGAGATATTTTCTGCATCAAGGCTACTCAAATTCGAAAGGAGATTTGTGGGATGAAGCAAAACGTGGGAGAATCATTATATGAATCTTGGGAACGATACAAGAGATTGGTGGCAAGCACCCTCACCGCAATTCGGTGGCTATGATCATCAATACTTCTATGAAGGACTCCCAATCAAGTGATAGGAATCTTATTGACCTGCGGGTGGTGGTGCTAGTTAGCAAGATGGTGGCACAAGCTAGAGAATTGATTGAAAACATGGCGGCAAACTCCCGACAATTTTTGAGTCGTGGTTCGGATGTGCTTCTAAGAAGAGTGAATGAAGTATGGCGAGGTTTAGGAACTTCGTCAACAAATGGGTAACATGTCGGCAATGATGCAACAAGTTGCATCCGCAGTGATACCAAGTTCCTCTCAAACTTATGAGGACGAGAGCAAGCTATCCGTCTTTCCCGAATCAACAAAGACGGTATGATACCTCTTTACAACACTTACAATAGGGATGGAGAGATCACCCCAATTTTAGCTATGCCAGCAAGCAGGGCGGTTCAACAACCTGCCTTCAGCTTTTTCAAGTAGTTTCAACCTCGGCAACAACAATTCTAGCGAGACAACAATTTTGATAACCCTTGGCGCAACAATCAATGCAAAATCAAGGTTCCGATATTGATTCAAAGCTTCAAATAATGATGCAAAATTATTCCACATGTTTAAAAAGAAAGTCAACAGAAACTAAGAGTGCTATCAGTTGCAAGCACAAATGGCTCCATGGCTATTGAGTTGAACCAATTGAAGGCGCAAAATAGTGAAACTCCCTTCTCAACCTATTAACCTAAAGAGGGTGTCAATGCTATTACGTTGAGAAGTGGTACACAACTTGTGCAACCTGAAATTACTGATTCGGGCAAAGGTGGAGACACCAAGGAACACTGTTTTGGAGGAGAGAAGAATGAGGATTCTCCTGACTTCTGAAGTACATATTCTAACTTTCTAAAAACTAGGGTTTACACTTATAATTCCTCCCTTATGCTCTCGCAGATTTGCAAGTTCTAGAAAAGTGAACTAGAAAAGGAGATTTTAGATGTTCTAAAAGAAGATCCATGTGGAACATACCACTAATTGATGCTATTAAGAATTCCAAAGTATCCCCAAAGGTGTTGAAGGACTTGTGTACCAATGGCGAAAGAGCTCAAAGGTAATGAAGTGCTTAGTGTGGGGGGAGAATGCTTCGACAATCTTACAACACAAACTCCATAAGTGCAAGGATCCCAGTAGTTTTTGACATTCCCGTCACAATTGGTAACACAACATTTAACAAAGCTATGTTGGATTTAGGTGCATCCGTTAATGTTATGCCTGCATCAATGTATAATGATGGAACTGTGTGGTGTTGTTGAGTTGCAGGAAATGATGGAAACCTGGGAATAGCTGAGATGGAACTGGTGGTGTGATATGGAGAGTGGTGGACTGAAATGGATGGTTGCAGTGTTGCAGTTAAGTAGATGCAGCCAAGTAAGTGAAGCTGAGTTGGTCTTTGGAGTGAATGAATTAAGTCGGCGGTTTTGTTTAATGGGAGTTATGGTGTTTATGGTGTAACTACTCCTGCAGAATTTGGTAATTTGGGGTGTGGATGAGAATGAATTTAAACCTTAAACAAATACCTTTGCTGCGGTGAGTGCTTGTAGGTCGAGAGATCAATGTCTTGCAAGTCCGGCCTAAACCAAGAAATGGCCGTTCAGTTTGTTTCGGTCCACAAAGTGAATGAGATGGGGTTTATCTTAGGGAGGCAGAAGGTGTTGAGATGTGAAGGTGTAGACACATATGACTTGAGAAGGTGGCAGGCTTGTGATTGATGCAAGCAAGCTACAGGTGTTGGAATACGTTTGTATTAACACTTGGCTTCTGTCTAAATTTGGACTTTTGTGTTGTTGTTTGAAATGGGGCGGAGAACCTATTTATACAAGTCATTGAGCCTTATTCCCGTCTCTCGTGGGAAGTGGAGGAAGTGGAGTGATGGAGTAGTGGGTTGTGCGTCGGTGCCCGGCCAGTCTTGCCCACTTCTCTGTTCATCTCTAGCAGTCATGACTTCACGACCGCGTTCTTGTGATGGTGGCGTTGCCCTTCATGCTTACTTATTTTGTAAACCGCCAGACCAATACCCGATGTATCCCCCGGTTTGTGACATGATTGATATTACGGAATGTGTGAATCGTGGATCCACAAAGAAAGATAAGCATGTAATCTTTGAATTGAATAGCTGCGGTATTTAGGAAGTCAATACTTGTGAAGTACGTGTGTATTTTATGATCTTACTGCATCATGTGGTATGGTAAAGTGTGGGTAATGACGCCTCACGGCCAATTAACTCGACCAGGGTTGTATAACAGTGCTGGTGAAGTTGGACGGATGAGATGATCTTCGAGACACTCATGCGCGGCAGATAATGAAATTAGGGTTTTGAAGAAATAACACCAAGCATCCTCTTGACAGTGAAAACCAAGCATTGAAAGGATTTCGGAGGACCAGCCGGGCATGCATGTAGTTAGCATGCCGGTGTACACGTCCATGTCTCACTGTCCCATGAAGGTGTGATGCGTGTCGTAGGTGCAATCAAATTAATTAATATTTCCTCAATTCAAAAAATATCAATGGAAGAGTTCGTTTCCCACGAGGGCAAGAGATTCTAGTTTGTAAAAATTGTCACAAAGGTGTAAGCAAAAGAAAATAAACAAAGCATTAAAAGATAAAGTTGAAATCAATAAGAGAGATAAGATCAAAGAATCGCTATTCGTTGTAAAACAATGATTAAAGTTATGTTCTTTTCTACTTGTTATTAGTCACGGATTATCACCAACCATACGGATAGCCGAGGAGTTAATTAGCTAGCCCCAAAATCCCTATTTCACTAAGTAACAAGTCCGCTTAGTTATCAGATTCTATTCAAAAGAACCACCTTGAGGTTCGCTTACCAAGATGTAATTCCACACGAGATGCATTAAGATATGAATTTAGGTTTAGTACTAGTAGTTAAACTCGGTTCGCTTGGTCCACTTTTAGCGTTGTTTTACACACAATCGCTCCGGAATCCTCCTTGAGGTCTCGTGTTTTTTACTTGTGTAAAGTGTCGGAAACGATTACTTATTCCCTAACTTATACTAGATTTAGATTAAACTATAAATAATTTAGAACGTGCACTCTAAACAATCTATCAATCAATCATGAATGAATAAACATTCCTATTAGTAAAAACAAAAATGATAATCATGTGAAAATCTCAAGATAGAATTGAAACAAAACTCAAATCATATATTAAGAGAACTAGGAATTCATCATCAATCAATAAGAAAATTAGTACTCATGTTTTTGAAATTCCAAATAATAATTAAAAGGAGAATTTTCAAGTTCACACAAATAATTAAAAGAGAATTTTAAAATCAAGCAAAAACACAAGAAGTGTTGTGGTGTGTAGAGAGTGTAAAAGATGAAAACTTCTCTATTTATAGGCCTAATATTCTCCAAATCTTCAAGGAATAGAATCCTTTTCCTTTAGCAATTCAATTTCCAAATCCAAGCCTTTCTCATCTTCCATCTTCTCTTTCCAAATTTGAGCCAAATTCTCCATCCAATTCCCTAGCCCAAGTCTTCACCCATGAGAGAAGTCCATGAAATTGGAATTTTGGCTCGCGGAAAATCGTAATAATGGAATCCAGTCACCGCGTAATTTTGAAAATTTCACCGTGATCTTTGGTATATTCGACGGAATATTCCGTCAGTCCAGATTAGGACTAACGGTCAAAATGGTCAAACCGGTCGATCGCGTTGTCAATCGGGTCCAGAAGGGGAGTTAGCCAGTGGAGTTAGACATATGGTGCGTGAATCGTCTTACTGGCCCCGAATCACAGGACGGATGGGGTCGTCGGACTCAAATGCGGCAGGTGTACTTAGGCGGACCGGAGTTGACTAGCCAAGGCGAGAAATTGAAGCGGGTTCGTTTGTTCTTGGTGTTTCCCGGCCAAGTTGGGCCTTTACTTCTTGTCTTCATACTGTTAAAAATCTAGCACATACATCTAACATTTCAAACACATTCGGTGCTTCTTTAAGCTTCTCTAATTAGCCTGACTCCTTTGAGAGTTTCTTTTTCGATTACTGACCCAACAACAACTCACGAGGGCTTCATATCTTCCATTCAATGAATTTTGGCCATAACTCCAATTTCAGCTCAAACCCCTTTAATCTGCATCAAATTGCAACAGCATCGAACCCATCTTGCTCCAACTCGATTCATCTCAAAATTACCACCGACTTCAATCCCAGCGTAAATTCATCTTGATTTCTCCTCCTCCTGTTTCGATTTCCACACAGATCCCCTTATCTTAATTTCTTCTCGATTGACCTCTTTACGTTAATTTCTTCCTCTCTGCATCTCTCATCGATTAATTACTGAAACCCATCTCATGCCGTCTTCAAATCGGACCTACAATTTCTGACACCCATTTTCACGAACTTCAAGAACACCATTAGTAGTGATTAACTCGTTCTCTCTATGATTCTCCTCGATTCTGCTCTCTCAGAAGCTTCTGGCTCTCGAATAGTAACGGCAGCCATGACTGCTCTTCTCTCTCGGTTCAGGTGAGAAATGAGTGATAGAAGAGAAAGAAAAAAACCTCTTCTCAATTTAGGGTTGGATTGAGTCGAGTTTATCCACCCCCCAGATAGGGCAGATAAATACACCAGCCCGGTAGATGATAAGGGGTACCAGAATGTGACCCCTTTAGCCTTGACTGGGCCTGGCTAGAACTCCTCCAAATTGGATTGCCCTTAACTATAGCTTTGAGCTCCATATATCAATACTTTTAATAAATGACCTTTTGCCCTTTTGGCTCAAATTGGGTGATTTCTTCTTCTTTCCTCAAATGCGACTCAGTAGCTATAAAACTCAAAACAAGCATAAAATACATAATTTACAGAAAAATAGCAAAGAAAGCATAAACAATAGATAGTAAATAGGATGTATTCTACACCCACCCTCAAATTCCCCCACACTTAGACTTTGCTAGTCTCGAGCAAATCAAACTAAAAACTCACAACTCCAAAGCGTTCCAGCGTCAAGCATCAAAGCTGCTTGGAGGACATAGAGTTTTACACATTCTAGTAATAAGAAGTTAGAAATATAAAGAACATATTCTCATTCTTAAATGTTGAGTGAGAAATAACCACACCATAATGAGAGAAGCGTGTTTGAGAAGCGATCAATAAGCATTTCGCCTCAAACTCGCCTTCTCTGAAAAAGGATTTTTACGTGTTCTCAAAAAAGTGACTTTTTATGGTTCTCACATGTGTGTAGGAAGGAAGAGAAATCCTGCAACACGTTGAATGGTGGGAGGACAACTTCGAAATATTTTAAAAACCCATCCTAGCAATACGTAA
>JAJJWW010016570.1:0-33632 GCA_023531295.1 Papaver armeniacum
AAGAGCAAATTTCAAATTCATGTAAAGCAACATACAAAGAGCAGATTTTTACATATATGTTGAGGACTTACACTACAATGAGGTAATTTTATATCCAAGTATGAAGACTTATTTATAAAAGCAAAGAAAATCAAAAGGTGAGAATTTTTGAAGTTTATGATTTCAAGACGATACAAGTTGTGAAGAATCAAGCGGTAAAATACTTCTCCCACGGCCATGGTTGTATTTAATTTCTCTTGTTTTGTTTTCAAAAAAAAAAAAAAAAAAAAAAAAAAAAAGAGAAATATTTGTTTTGTTTTTATTTATTTAATAAGCCGTGGGAAAGGAAAATTTATAAGGAAGTTTCAAGCGACAAGGATTTTTAAGGTACAAGAGTTAAAAATTGTCAAGCGATTTGCGAAATTCGAGGGTTTATCATCAATAGTTGAAAGAAGGCGAAGACCAAGAAGATAAAGACGAGGAGCGGAAGACGTTCTATTGGATGCCGTGAGAGTGGTGTTATCATAATTGGCGATCGGATGTGAAGGTGAATAAGTAATCTCATCCTCAATAATAAATGGTTGATTTCCTTTCTTAGAGATCGTTTAAAAATGGTTTTTCAAAATGTTAAAGATGTGGGTTTTTAAAAAATATTTCGGAAGTTGTCCTTCCCACCATTCAAGTGTTATAGGAATTCTCTCTTCATTCCTACTGCACACATGTGAGAACCATAAAAAAGCGAGTCTTTTTGAGTGCAATTATCATAAAATCCTTTTTGGAGAGCGAGGAAGTCGAGGCGAAATGCTTATTGATCGTTTCTCAAACACGCATTCTCTCATTATGGTGTGGTTATTTCTCACTCAACATTTAAGAATGAGAATATGTTCTTTAGTATTTCTAACTTCTTATTACTAGCATCATAGAAACTCTATGTCCTCATAACTCTTTGGATGCTTGGGACGCAGGCAGCTTTGAAGTTGTGAGTTTTTAGTTTGATTTGCTCGAGGACTAGCAAAGTCTAAGTGTGGGGGAATTTGATAGGTGTAGAATATACCTAATTTACTATCTAGTAGTTTATGCTTTCTTTGCTATTTTTCTTGTAAATTATGTATTTTACGCTTGTTTTGAGTTTTGTAGCTACTTTGGAGTCGCACGGAGGAAAAGAAGAATAAATGATCCAAATTGAGCAAAAAGGGCAGGATTGTCATTTCACAGGAAAACACTATTGGGAGACGAGCCATGGTTAAATGGAAACTCTTTCAGAGGAGTATTAAAAGTAGCCAGCTGATGTTAAGGGGTAACTACATGGTTAAGGGGCAACCACCTGTGTTATAAGGCACTCAATCTGGGATAACCCTTATCTTATGTAGAAGGGTATCCTTATCAATTCCCCAGCTCTCACTACCCAACCCTAAATCGACATATTCATCTCTCTCAATCATTTAGTTTCATTACACTTCTCTCGAAAGTGAGAAGGAAGAACAAATGCACCGTTGCCTACTGATTTGACTTCTTGAGAAATAAATATGAGACCGAGAAATTAAAAGTAAGGGAGATGAATAAGAGCGAGAAGATGTTCATTTTGCATCGAGAGCTACAGCCGAAGCGACCATTCGCTTTGTTGATTTGTTCAAAGATTGAGAGATAAGAGATCGAGCGGGATTGTGAAAGGAGAGAGAGAGCTGAGGGTTTAGATCTTGCCATGAAATTGCGATCGGTAATATCGATCGAATGAAGGGCGAAAGGGGATCTGGTGGATGTGATGATTTTGGGTAAGAAGCGGTGGTCTTGCTAAACATGGAAAGAAGAGAAGGAATTGAGGGTACATTATTGGGTTCGAATTGATGATTTGTTGCTCAATCGAATCAATGTTGTGGTTTAGATTGATAGAATCGAGCAAAGCAGATGGGTCTGTGGATTGAAGAATAGAAATGGGTTTGAGATCGATGTGTGAGTAGAGAAGAAGAAATTGAAATTTGAATTAGGGTTTCCGTGAATCGGAGAGGAGTTACGTGTTGATTGGTAGTGGCGATTGAATAACTGAGAAGGAAATCAAGAAGTTGAGATGGTTATGTTATCAAAAGAACTAGAGATGGGTTTTGGAGTTGTTGCCGTCGAATTCAGATGGTGAAGAAATTGAACCAAGAGAAGACCCTGATGCTAGTGGTTTGTGGAGATTAGAAATGGGTACTTGCTGATGCGTGTCGTAACCACAACAAATTAATTAATACTTTACTACCTAATTAACAAGTAATATAGGGTAGTCAAGGTCGATCCCACGAGGAGCACGAGATTCTAGTTGTAAAAGTTGTCACGAAAGGGGGTGTAAAAAGCAAAAGAAAATAAACAAAACAATTAAAAGGTAAAGTTGAAAGCAATAAGAGAGACAAGATCAAGGAATCCTTCTTCGTTGCGAAATAATGAATCAAGTTATGTTCTTTTCCACTTGTTATTAGACACAGTTATCACCAACCGTAGGATAGCAGGTCCGCTTAGCTAGCCCCAAAATCCCTAATTTCAACGGAAGTAGCAATTCCGCTTAGTTATCGATTCTATTCAAAAGAACCACCTTGAGGATTAAAACACAAGATGTAATTCCCGAGAATGCATTAAGATTTATGAATTTAGGTTTAGTACTAGTAGTTAAACTCGGTCGCTTGGTTCACTTTCTAGCGTTGTTTCTACACACAATTGCTCCACGGAATCCCTCCTTAAGGTCTCGTGTTTGCTACTTATGTAAAGAGTCAAGAAACGATTACTTATCTCCTAACTTTCACTAGCTTTAGATTAAACTAACAAATCAAATTAGCATGCATTCTAAACAATCTATCAATCAATCATGAATGTCTTTAAGATCATTCCTATTAGTAAAAACAAACGATAATCATGTGAAGAACTTCAAGATAGAATTAAAAACAAAAACTCAAATCATATTAAGAACTAGGAATTCATCCTCAATCAATAAAATTAGCTACTCATGTTAAAAAGTTCACACAAAGAATAAGAAAAGAAAAGAATTGTGTGTGTAGAGATGTGTAAAAGATATGTGTAGAGAGGTGTAGAGAAAGATGTATAGAAGTTGTAGAAAACTTCTCTATTTATAGGCTTCAATATTCTCCAAATCTTCTAAGGAATAGAATCCTTTTCCTTTTTGCAATTCAATTTCCAAATCAGCTTTTCTCAACTCTTCCACCTTCTCTTTCCAAATTTGAGTCCAATTCTCCATCCAATTCCTAGCCCAAGTCTTCACACCCATGAGAGAAGTCCATAGAAAATTCTGGAATTTTGCTCATTAGGAAAACTGGGATTATGGCCGAATTTGGCGGAAAACATCGCCACCGCCGCCTGAAAATTTCTCCGATCGAGAGAATATTCGACGGAATATTCCGGTCCAGGTCCTCAGTTAGGACTAACGGTCAAGCCCGGTCAACAGTCGGTCAACGTTAGTCAACGGGTCAAGGAAAATCAAGGGAATTCTTGAGTCGGACCAGTCGGCATTGAGTCCGACTAAGCCGGCCGACTCGGGCCAAGTTGCCATGGCATTAGCATTGCTCTGGCCAGACTTGTTCACGCCTCAGCCATCATGGCTATTCCTTCTTCACTTGTGCAGCTTCAGATTCATCACCATCAATTTTGAACAATGCACAGCCTTGCTTCTCTCTGTAATATCTACTTCAGCTGCAAATTGAGCTACAGCCCTAGAATCACTAGTTAATCACACAAAGCACCGCCACCCTGCAGCTCTTTCCTGAACTTCATTATATCACCACCATTGTCACAAGTGCCGCAACCTGCATGACCTAGCATGCCTCTCTACCACCTGCAGTTTCATTTCGATTAAAGCCATCTATAAAAGCCATTACCTGCATCTTAGCTTCAGATCCCACTACTCCATCTCTAGCACATTTACTCAGCACAATCACTTCTGCGACACAGCCACAAAATCAAGCTCTTTATCTGAGCTGCTGAAGATAGCTTCAACCCATGTCTCTGCCATTCCCTGACCAGCACAACCATAGCTCTTATTCACAGTTTCAAGGTCATGAGCTCCAACACCTACAACCCTAACTCTAATTACCATTCCACCACTACGCTTCTCCTCTCGCTAAGTGCACCAAATCGCACTATTTGGCATTCAACCCAGGGCCCGACTCCTTTGCCTCATGATGAGTGCTAAATAGTGCATATTTATACATCTTTTTATTGGCATTTTACTCATCTTTTGCGCTTATAAATCAGATATTATCCCATATTCTGTATTTTCCTTGTTTAAGAATAAATATTTGTATTAATTAATTTTGTGTTTTTAGGTAATAAATAAAGCTCGGAGAAACTAAGGACGCAAAGAGCATAAGAATTGGAGTCAAGCATCTATGGAGCGAGATAGCCAAAGCACGCGTGCGAATCGGTTACAACCCGGACAAGGGAGACTTGGGCTAGAGCTACCCATGACCCGGATCCGAGCCCGTTTCTTCCGAGACGTTGAGATTTCTTTCTCCCTCATCCAACTGGTCGCCGCTTCCACGTGCATCGAAGGTCGCTGCCCCGTGCTACACCGAGATCACATCAAAACCGGCTACCTTCCTCAACCGTTCAGATCAACACAGCTTCATCCTACGCTCGGTGAGGCCTTCTCATCGAGTTTTGCTGCATCCGCCCCACAACAAAATCCCCATCACCTATACCCCTCGACCAAAACCCTAATCCCAGTTTCATTCTCTCTTTCTTCCTCTCTTCCCTCACCCGACAGAGCTCTGCTCTGCAACTCTGCTCCACCACCTCCATACCCTGCCAGAACCTCACCGCCACCATCACCTTCCTGACACCAGCCAACAACTCCTCTAACTCCCTCACCGCCACCCTAGCTTCATTTGTCTCCCTCCTTAGCTTCTCACTTACCCTAGAAGCTAGGATTGAGACAATTGAAACTAGGGTTTTCACCCACAGTCGATGCAGAGCGATTTGACAGAAGAGACGCACGATTCAGAGTATGGGTGAGATTGGGTACGATCTATTTTATGTTTATTTTATGTTTTGAAATCAAATGAGGGTTTGGTTGATTTTGGATGTATAAATACAACTGAGGGGTTTGTGTAGAAACTACGCCTGGATTAGCCAGTGCTGTCACTTAGTTTCAATTTGTAGTTTTAGTTCTTTGTAATGTTTTAATTTCAATTTTCCAGGGTGTTGTTGAAACCCCTGATAATATGCTAATGAATTCATCTTCTCTTTATGGTTTTTGATAATCTTCATTGTCCTAGAATGATTTAGCTCTTTGAGCACATGACCCTGTGATGGAGTGTATCAGAAGAAGACACTCCATACTAGGGGGAGTGTGTAAGATTAGTCACAACAATATCATGGTGTTCTTCCCTGGAATGAACCAAGACCATAATTAGACTAGGAACTGCCTTAGCATAGGTTCAGGTGGTGGATTCACCATCCTGGTAGCTCTCAAATTATTTCTTTACCTTAGTTTAGGTTCACTTAGCTCAACATTAGCCAATTTTATCGGCACAACATATCTTCTGTCCTTTGTTACTACCACTTGAAGTCGGTTAAGCGGCCTTAGATCACTAGAGCACCACAAGTCTCGTGGTTGACTACTTTTGCCCTGTCTTGCAAATCAGACACCGTGCACTTGCGGTATTTCCGTAGGCCGTAAAAATATAAACATCTTCTCGGGCCTACCAAGTTTTTGGCGCCGTTGCCGGGGACTTGGTGTGTGCCCTGTGTGATTTTTGTTCTTGCTTAACTGATTTCCCTTTTCTCCCTGTATATACCCACCTTTTGTTTTCATTGTAGTTTTATCCCTGTTTTTCATTGGCCTTGTTTTCATTGTAGCATCATAACCCTGTTGTAGTATAACTTAGCTTAACTGTGGCATTTCAGCATCTTGTACTGCATCCTGTTAATTGCATCTTAGTTACTCTATCATCTCCATCTGCATTCTCATATTATCATCTGTAGTTGTTAGTTTTGCTTTGAAGTTGTTTAATCCATTAGTCATTATAACTGTGAGCTTTGGTAGCATAGTTGGTCCATATTTGTAGTAACTTGCATATTAGTGTTAGAATCACTCTTCAAGCCCCTGTGTCAGTCCAAATTACTTCCCCCCTGTGTCAGTGTTGATACTTGTCTCTTTGCTTTAACCTGTGAGGTTTTGGGAACTGAGAATATTTTGCTTTGAGATAGCGGTGTCTGCGCCGAGCTACTATGCAAGCCCAAGGGAGGGGAGACAAGGAGCGATTCACACATAGCCAAGTAGCAGCTGCCTGTCCCATCCTTGCTTTGGCTACAGGTGGAGGTGCTTGCCAAAAGGGAGAAAGACGCGGCTAGGCGCATACTTGAGGTTAGATCCTGTATGCCACTAAACCTCCAGGTATGCTCTGTGCCATTTATGCTCAACCGTAACCTTGTGCTAAACCCTGTGAGAGACCACCTCGAGCTCTATTCGGTGACAAGAGGGTTAGTGTGTAACCCTGAAACCTTGTCCGAGCTCAACCCTTTGTAGTAGCAGGATTTCCCACACTACACCCCTTACTCGATTTTGCCTAATTAATCCATTAGAAGATGTAAGATCAAGAACATTTATTGATTGAATTCATGAAGTGTTTACACAGGAAAATAGAATTACACTTAGAAGTTAAAACACTCTTAAACTTTCTCTCTCCTAATGACTTGCCTAACAATTCTAAAAAGATCCTCCCCTTTACAGACTCACTCGACCCTTTATATAGGGTAATACATAGTGGGTGACAGCTAAGCTATCCTTTATTTTCGGGAATGTCTCGCGAAGTGTCGCCAGTGTACAACTATTCAATCTCGCGACACTTCTTAACCCTCGCCAGATTCCATGTCTTTCAGCTATTTTGTGTGTCGTTATTTCCCATCGCGTCGTTTATTTTAGTTTCCTGCGACTCCCTCGCGGTACCGTCGTTTATTGATCCCGTGAGCCCTATGTATTGCGATATTATGATCCTACATCTTGCCTCTTTTTCCTTGAATATTGCTTGAAGAGCGATCTTGAAGGAAAAATCTGTTGTTGTAGTGATCTTTGGTTTTTGTTGATGAGGGAATGAGCAGAAGAATACTGTACTTGAAAAGTACGTACTTGCCTCTATTCTTTTGCGAAGTACCGAAGCTCCTATATTCGAAGTGTCATTTCTTGCCTCATGTGTTACAGAGAATAATCGAGTTCGCAATCTCTTCTCGCCTATTAGGAAATATGCCGTATATTTGAATTCTGCTAAAGTTCTTTTCGTCAAGCTTCCTTGGATTTAGGTAGTGACCGTTTACACGTGTCTATATTTACCTCTTTTACCGGTGCATTTAATGTTATCCGGTCATAATATTTTTCTCATCTATTTATAGGAACACCCCCTGTGAAGAATTTTCCTTTTCCTTTTCATCTTCTTCATCGTCTGCAAGTGTTCTTCTTCTTCATCGTTCGCAAGTGTTTGCTTATTCTTTGTCTCTTACCGTCTTCTTCACCACTTTAGCTATTCTCTACCAGTTGTTACTCTCATGACGTCCAGGTTTGTTAATTTTGCCATATCTGGCTGATTTTGTTGTTGATCATATTTGAGATTAACTTTCTTTGTTGAAATCACACTTTGGTATGATTAACTTTGTAGTTCTTTTCTGCCATTGTTGTTTAGCAAGAACCAACCCAGAACTAGATTTATCGTGAAGGACCCTCTTCTTTCTTTGGGCTCGCCATCGAAATCTACTTCGCAACAAGAACCCCTCGCACAACCAAAGTCCACTTCGCGAGCAAAATCTATGGCTTCAAAAAGACAGTCTGCGAGCGACAAGGTATTCAAGAAACATTTATTTTTATCAACAATACATTGTTGCCTCTGCTTTTTATTTAATTTGTCATTCACAGGATGATAAAACTACTGGTCATGCTCCCAAAAAGCCTCGCTACTCCAAACCTGTTACTCCCGACGTTCCATTTCCTTCATTCACACCTTCATCTCCTGCTGCGAAATCTTCGCAAGATAACTTTGTGCCCCCTTCCTCTGGTACTACTACCAACGACAATATTTCTATGCCTCAACTCCTCATAGATCAAGTTCCTTATAACTGTCCTACTACAAACGATCTTATACCTCCTCCTGCTATCAATGTCCCTGCTATTTCTCCAATCACTTCTCTCCCTGAAACCTCTTCTTCTCCTGAGGCCCCTTTGACAAAGGATCACTCATCTTCTTTGATTGAGCAAATTCCTCTAACGGCAGAAAATTTGGAGGGGATAGATGTGGCCTTTAAGGTTCTTTCAGATCTCGTGAATGATGCCAAAAAGACTTCTGCTGATCCTGTCAAATCCAACGTCTGCGAGATTTTAAGCAAGCACCTTGGTTCTGATAAGGTCTCGCAAGCATCTTTGGTTCAAGAGATTAATAAGTTGAAGGATGATCTCCAAGTTATGACCGCGAAGTGCAATAGTTTTCACCTTGAAAATCGAAATTTCACAACCTCTCATTTGGATCGTGACAATCTTTTCAAGAAAAAATGAGGAGTTAAAAGGTATAGTCTCGCAAACTCCCTTTTTTTTTTTTTTTTTTTTTTTACAACTCAAATTCTTGTTCGCCCTCCAAGCATTAAACTGAAACGAATAATGGAGATATATCGGATGGAGTCCATTGTTGAAGAAGTTCGAGTTGAGAGAGATGGTTGGATGGAGCAATATAATCTCTTAGATAATCTTCATACTTATGCGGTGATCAAATAAATAATTTGTCGAAAGAGAATCTTGATTTATCGCAAAAGCAAGACTTGTTAAGTAATGATTTATCTCGCCTCTCTTATGCTTTGACTAAATCGATTTGGAGTTGCAAACTTTATCGAGATGAGAATCGAACTCTTTCGCAAGAGAAACGTTCTTTGTTGAATAAGGTGGCGAACTATTCGCAGCAGTATGATGCTTGTCAAAAGTTATGTGAAGAACACGAACAAGTTAAACATACTTTGAAAAACCAACTTGAAGAAATTCTACGAGAGAGATAAACTTATTCAAGGTAGAATAACGTTGAGTGTAAAAGCGAAGCAATTCCAAGAACAATGTGTCAATTTAGAAAAATCCAACTCTACTCTACGCGACGAAAACTCCATACTTGTTTCCAATGAAAAGAATTTGCGATCTCGATTGAAAGGCTTAGTGGGAGATTCATTTGATGATGTCATGGACCGCTTGGGGAATAATTTCGCAGCTTTAATTCAACATCTTTCTTCTCAAAAGGAAGGTAGTCAAATTATTTGACTATCTTAATTTATGTGTTTATTCCATGAATGCTTTACTACCCTGAAAATGCCAATAATGTTCGATAAGAATTTTCTCTGATCTTGTGTATTTGTTATGCAGACTCTGAGAGAAAGCTTCGCTCCACTATTTCCACCCTCAGATCTGATTATTCTAAAATTCGCAAGGAAAATGGACTACTCTCCTCGCATCTTGCTCGTTCTCGCGACCGTGCAGAGCGAAGATTTGATTATATGTCTTATTGTAAGGACATTGATAGTAAGAATCGTCAAAAGGCATTACTTCGCCAGTTCCCTCTAAAGGCGGAAGTTCTTGTGAATAACATTTTGTTGTCGAAGTCTCTTGATCCTATTCACGTCGCTCCTTTGGAAGTAAGTGATGATGAAGTTCCTGATGCTCCAGATAGTGATTATGAATATGAAAGCGGCGAAGATCTCCCTGATAAGGAAGTCGTCGATGAAGATCCAAGTAAAAAGACTCCTAATGAAAATCCAGTATCTGGCGAGAACGAAGGTAATGAAAACATTTCTGATGAAAATCAACCAATTGGAGGAGGCGAAGCTGATAAAGGCGCAGAAAAGTCTCAACCATCCTCTGTATTTGATAATGTTGATGTGGAGAGTTAAATGCTCTTTGTAATTTGCCAGAATTTCTTTTTGTGTGAACGATTTAACTCTTTGATGGAGTAATTCCCATATTTCTTTCTTCCTTTCTTAGTTAATACCTCCGTGTGAGCGTAGTTGCTCATTGAATATTTTATTAAGTAAATCTATCCCAATTAGGGATTTGATTTTAATTTTTCTTTTCTGCGAGAGTCGCGAGCCGCCTTTACATTTTAATGCAGAGGCCCATTGACCTGCCTTATCATTTTTGTGTGGTCTTCCGAGTTAGACCTCCCTAATTAGAGGTCCTCCCCTGCCACCTTTCATCGCGACAAAATCGCAGGACGTCTTTACACTCGCATGTAATGACCCATTGATCTTGCCTTATCATTTTCCAAGTATTTTTGCCTCTGCAGGATGTTTTATTTGCGACAATATGACAGACCTAAGTCTTCTTGCGAAAACAAAGCTCCATGACATTGCCGTCGTGCGACGAAATCGCAGGACGTCCGTACACTTTCATGTAAAGACCCATTGATCTCGCCTTACCCTCGCGTTAGTATTATTGCCTCTGCAGGATCATTGCACAAATATGACGAGCCTAAATTCTCTTGCGAGAACAGAGCCTCATGACATTTGCGTCTGTTTTGACACCCCCCCTAATGGAGAGCGTCGCCCTTATCATCTCCCCGGTTGCCCCTTCAAGGAGGCGAAACATCGGCCATACAAGACTAGCTCCTCCCATCCGGTCTTAACAACAACCAGTTGTTTTCGCAGCCTCTTATCCCTTATACCTATATGGTTTATGGTTACGAGACTGCACCCTAAGTGGAGTTTTCTTCGGGCGAGTGCAACATATGCCAAGACTTGCCAAGAATGGCCAGGGTAGGTTCATCCATCCCGGGCACTCTGGCTCAACCGTGTACCTCGGCGCCTTGAGCATACACTGACTCCTAAGAAGAGACCCTCGGTCGCCCAACCAGGGTATAACCTACATATATAGTTGGGAATCCAAGGTACCTCTTCCGGATAGGCTTTCATGGGCCCCAAATTTCCATGACTCAGGCTTCAGGAGCGGTGTAACCTTCCCCCTGAGCCATGTCGAGAGATACCCCCTTTTATGACGCACTTTAGGTCTTACATTTGCCTCTTACGAAATGTTATTCGCGAACTAGGGTGTACGCCATAAAGGTTCGTCCCATTCATTCATTCTTTTTAATCATTCTTCATCATTTGCTATTTTGTCATGAGATACTCGCCAATTTATTCATTTAATCATTCCTTATCTCTTGTTGTTTTGTTAAGCCATGCATGACTTTTTTGTTATTCTTGTCGCGAGATCTTCGCGGATTCTCTCTGCATTTTACTGAATGTCGCAAATATCTGGTGAAGAATTACTTCATCTTGATTCCTTTTTCCTCTCCCATTATTACGGGTAATATTTCTTTAGATATAACCTATTCCATGGTCTATCCAATTTTTGTCCCACATCTCTTCCTTCGGGGTCCATCAATCTATATGCCCCTGTACCAACTACCTCTTTGATGATATAAGGTCCATCCCATTTTCTCTTGACTTGCCTCCGTTTTCACGTTGATATATTGGGGTTTCTCGCAACACCAAGTCTCCTGGTTGGAACTCACGTATTTTTACACGCTTGTTATATTCTCTAGCCAGTCTTCGCTGATAATTCTCCATGTGTCGCAAGGCTTTTTCTCGTTTTTCTTCCAATTCATCCAACTTGATTAGAATATTGCTGCGCTAAGATTTTCTCCCGGACCTCTTTTTTGGTTGTCGGAATCACGACCTCTGTTGGGAGAATCTTGCTTCAACTCCATAAGTTAGGCAAAAAGGGGACATTCCTGTGGCTTCTCTTCTAGTTGTATTATAGGCCCATACTGCATTGGGTACTTGTTCGCACCATCCCTTGTTGTGTCCTTCCAACTTTTTCTTCAATATATCGGCAATTGTTTTGTTTGTTGCCTCCGCTTGACCATTAGCTTGTGGATATAATGGAGTTGATTTTCCACATCTTATCTCGAAATGCATTAAGTAGCAACTCTATATTTTGCCCTTCAAACTGTTTCCCGTTATCAGATACCAATTGTGCGGGGAATCCCAAATCTACATATAATATTTTCAAATATGAAAGTAAAAATATCCTTATCGCGAATGTCTTGGACCGCTTTCACCTCGACCATTTTGTGAAGTAATGTCTGTTGCGACGATTAAGTATCTTTCTGTCTGATCGGTAAGAATGGTCCCACAATGTCTAAACCCCATTTTCCAAAAGGCCACACACTTCTTGAAGAATTTAACTGTGCTCCCGGTGCATGTATCTTCTTCCCATGTCTTTGACAATCTTCGCAGCGCCTGGATATTGCTCTCGCGTCTTCATGCATATATGGCCAATAATATCCTTGCGTCTTTGCCTTATATGCCAAAGATCTCCCGCCGCTGTGATTTCCGGCATCCCCACTATGCAGCATCTTCAATATGGTTTCTCCTTCTTTCCTTGATAGACAACGAAGTGAGGGTCCCTCAAAAGAACGTCGATAAAGCACGCCATCTCGTAATTCATAATTTGTTGCCCGGCTTTTTAACTTGTGTGCTTCCAATCTATTTCTTGGTACCTCGCCTTTCATTAAGTACGCGTGAAGTTCCACTCTCCAATCTTCCTCGCGACCTTGCATTTCATCTACCACCATCATTATATCTGCTTCTTGTCCTTCCTCTTTATTAATTGATGGCGCCAGTAGCGTCTGTATTTTGATGTTCCTCGCTGTTGGGTCTGTCATCATACTTGATATAAAGGCAAAAGCGTCTGCGAGTCTATTATCTCTCCTTGATATGTGCCTCCATTTTATTTTTGGTATCTGTGCTGTCAACACTTCTACAAGCTTCCTATATTTCTCAGAGATGGATCATTTGTAGCATACTTCTCATTATTTGACAAATTGCTAATTGCGAGTCCTTTGGTGATCCTCACATTCTCGGTTTCATTTCTATTGCGAATTGTAGAGCATGTATTATAGCTTCATACTCCGTTTCATTATTGGTAGACTCAAATTCCAATCTAAAAGCGAAAGCTAACTTATTGCCTTACGGCGAAATCACAACAATTCCCACTCCTTTACCTTCTCCATTGGATGATCCATCCACTAATATTTCCCACCGATCTGGCTCGGTTAACAAATCTTTTGGATTTCCATGCTCTTCTTCTACATCCATCATTTCATCCTTTGCTTCATCTTCCTCCAAAGGAAACTCTGCGGAAAGTCTGCGACAACTGTGACTTTGTTGAAGATAATATTTCATATTTCAGTTTGTAATGGCTTATTTGAGCATTCCACCTTTCGACTCTTCTGATCTTTTTGAATTTTTCATTGCGACTCAATTGGTACCTTTGTCACCACTTTAATAGTATGTGCACGAAAATATATGCGAAGTTTAAACGACGCATAGACTAACGCCGAGGATTAATTTTTCAATCTTGAATAATTTCTTTCTGCTGGCATTAAAAGTTTTCTTGATATAATAGACTGGTTTTTCTACTCCTGCGTCCATTCGCGGTAAAGCGCACTTAAGGCATGCGATGTTGTCGCGAGATATATTAATAATTCCTCTCCTGGTTACGCTTATGCATAATGGATATATCCATTAAATGCTCTTTGATCCCTTGTAAAGCCTTTTCACATTCATCAGTCCATTTAAATTTCGACCCTTTCTTGAGAATCTTTGAAAAAGTGTTTACATTTATCGAGATGACCGCGAAATGAACCTTCCTAGCGATGCTAGTAACCCATTCAGCTTTTGAACATCTTTTATTGTCGCAGGTGTCGGCATATCGCGAATTGCTTTTACTTTCTCTGGGTCAACATGTATTCCTTCTTTTGATATAATGTAACCCAAGAACTTCCCTGACGCAACTCCAAAGGTACATTTTCTGGATTGACTTTGATGTTGAAGCGCCTCATTTGTTCAAAAATTTCTCTCAAGTCTTGCACGTGATCTTCTGCTTTTTTTACTTTTCACTAGCATGTCATCTACATTATACCTCTAGTGTTTTGTGTATCCATTCTGCGAATACATTTTCTACCATCCTTTGATACGTTGCTCCAGCATTTCGCAAACCAAACGGCATTTTAGTATAACAGTATAAACCTCTTGGAGCGAAGAAAGCAGTGTGTTCTTGGTCTTCCTCGGCGAGAGGAATTTGATTGTAACCTTTGTATCCATCCAGCGATGATACTCTTTCATTCCCAGCCGCCGATTCGACTAGCTGTGGGATGTCTGGTAATGGAAAAGCTGTCTTTAGGGCAAGCTTTATTTAGATCGGTGAAATCAATGCAAATCCTTATTCCCTTGTTCTTCTTTGGAACTATAACCATATTAAGCTATCCACTCGGGGTATTTTGCTTGTCTAATAATTCTGCGTCCAGCATCTTCTGCGAGTTCTTCTTCTATCCGAGAGTGATATCTTTGTTGCTATCTTTCTAATTCTTTGTTTAAATGGCTTCACATTTTTATCAATTTCTAACTTGTGACAGGCGATCGACGGATCTATACCAGGCATTTCATCCATATCCCACGCGAAGATGTCTTTATAATCTCGCAATAGATCGACAGTTCTTTTCTCTTCATCTGCTTCCATGCTAGTTCCAATCTTTAGCATCTTGGGATTTTCCTTAGTTCCAATATTCACTTCTTTGGTTTGTTCTGCCGCGACGTAACTGGCCTTCGGTTCTCCCATAGGGGTTGGTCCTTTTGGTTCTTTCGCAAGATCATCTTCTTCTCCGAGATCTACTTGGAGTGCCTTTTCCTTCCTTTGCTCTTATCATGTAAACTACGAATTCTTCTTCTTTCTTAGTTACCCTCGCCATCTTTTTGCGGTATTTTGATATGTTCTTTCGCTTGTTTATTTGTTCCTCGCAACATTTTACTTCATTTTGATAATATATTCTTCCTTTGGCAGCGTCCCCTCTGATCTCGCTGATTCCGGTTGGTGTAGGGAACTTGATACGTTGATGAAGCGTCGACGTCACAGCTTTTATTGCATGTACCCATGGTCTTCCTAGTAACATGTTGTATGGTGATTCCATATCCACCACACTCAATGTCACCTGTGTTTCGATTCCTCCTAACGGAATACGTATTTTTATCTCCCCTTTAACTTTTGTTATGGATTTACCAAAACCTTGAATATTGTATGTCGCGAAAATCATATCTTCGTCTTTATATCCCATCTTTTTGTAAGCGTGATAGAACATGATGTTTACCAGACTCCCTGTATCGATTAAAACTCCATTCATTACCCATGTTTTCATCGTATTCTCCGATTTCTCTCCTTCCTTATACACGTTTATTGCAATCACCAGTGGAGACATGTGATCCAAGTTTTCTTTTGATATTTCCTCCGTAGTGAATGTTATCTCTTGCTTTTCCCAATCTTTCAAAGGTGACGTTATTTCTCGATCCGTAATCTTCTTTCCTTCAAAATCTCGTTTGTGTATCCTTCCTACGATATTTTCATGAAATTCGTTAACCATTACTCTCATACCATCTTTGTATGCCATATCTTTTTCATCCAGATCTAAAGTTTTTCTTTCTCATTTTTCGATTCAAACAATTTTAATTGCAATCTTCTCTCCTTTGTCGGCCGATCTCCTGTTTCTAGCGCATATGTAGTAGCGGGATTTCCCACACTACACCCCTTACTCGATTTTGCCTAATTAATCCATTAGAAGATGTAAGATCAAGAACATTTATTGATTGAATTCATGAAGTGTTTACACAGGAAAATAGAATTACACTTAGAAGTTAAAACACTCTTAAACTTTCTCTCTCCTAATGACTTGCCTAACAATTCTAAAAAGATCCTCCCCTTTTACAGACTCACTCGACCCTTTATATAGGGTAATACATAGTGGGTGACAGCTAAGCTATCCTTTATTTTCGGGAATGTCTCGCGAAGTGTCGCCGGTGTACAACTATTCAATCTCGCGACACTTCTTAACCTCGCTTGATTCCATGTCTTTATTTATTTTGTGTGTCGTTATTTCCCATCGCGTCGTTTATTTTAGTTTCTGCGACTCCCTCGTGGTCCGTCGTTTATTGATCCCGTGAGCCCTATGTATTGCGATATTATGATCCTACATAGCCTGAAGCTACATGTTTGAACATAGGAAGCCTTATCCATTGCTCCGGTTTATCTGTCAACTTTGTGCATCGGTGAATTGATATTAGTCGTGCCATCGCCCTCAACCAGCCCCCTGGAAGCTGGTTGAGTCATTGAGCTGTCATTGAGTCATGTAATCCTCCAACCCTCTGGCGAGAGTTAGGGCTCCAACTTAACTCGCAAGCCCATTGAAAACCAAAAGGGGTCAACCGACCTGTTGAACTTGTGATGTGTTGTAAACCCTGAGCACCTTTGTTTGTAATCCCCGAGCTATGTGAACCATCTGTGCATGATGAGCTAAATACTTTTTCGATATTGCTCCATCTCTCGGATTTTGTTGAATCATAGTGTGACACTTAAGTGACTGTGGCAAACTTGAAGCTCCGTGATTGAGTCTTGGCTCTGTACATGACTGTGAATTTGTAAACCATGTTTTGCATGATAGAATAGCTGCCCTGTGTTTGCAAGCATAACCCTGAGCTGGGCTGCACGTAACCTAGTTTACAGATAAGTGACCGAGTAGTCTTTGTGTCATTTTTGAAGGTTTGCATTTTCAAAGTCTTTGTGTCTCTCTCAAGCAACATCATCCAAGACTGTGTGCTAAAATGTGAGTGCCATCCTTGTGTAAATCAGGCACAAAACTATTGCAGACAACTAGAAAGGCTTTGGGAGGCTTACAAAGCATTCTTTGCACCA
The DNA here is from genome assembly GCA_023531295.1 of Papaver armeniacum. Classification (NCBI taxonomy): domain Eukaryota; kingdom Viridiplantae; phylum Streptophyta; class Magnoliopsida; order Ranunculales; family Papaveraceae; genus Papaver; species Papaver armeniacum. The sequence goes on from JAJJWW010016570.1 coordinate 16,724, forward strand.
AAGCCGAGGTCTGTTGTGCCTTCCCCACTGGCTAACTAAACCCAAACTGGGCTGCAACCACACATAATCCCAATAAACCAAACTGAAACCCAGTTCACCTGGGTTACACAAACATGGGCTGTAAAATACATCATCCCACTTAAACCAAGCTTCTGGGCTATACATTTTTCAACTTGACCTGGGCTTTTGCACTCTTCCACTGGGCTAGTTAAACCCACATCTGTTGGGCTGACCATTGGCTGAGCTTTCTCACTGGGCTGCTTAGGCTAAACCTATTAGCTGGGCTGTGCAGCAAATTGAGCCCACACAACCTAGGCTTTGCACACAATTGCTGGGCTTCCTACAAACCAAATCCCAAACAAACCAAATTCCCACATAAACCAAAGCCCATTTTCATGTTGATGTTTCTGTACATTATTTTTTTGGGTTAACCCTCAACTTTTTAGGACTTGTTAAATTTTCTTTTCTTGATTGGTTGAGTCTTCTTGCACATATATTATGCTAATCCGATATGATCTCCACTTGAGAATGTTGGATTTTTGCCTTGATTAATGAAGCTCAACCATGCTCCCGCCGACATCCCAGTAATCTCTTCCCTTTTATCTTATCGACATAGTTCTCGTGGTACGTGACTGTTTAAATTTTTCCTATACTGTGACACATTGAGGACAATGTTTGATTTAGGTTTGGGGGTACATTTGCATATTTTTGCATTTAGAGTTTTTAGTCTTTTTTCTCTTTTATTTTAATTTTTTAAAAAAAAAAAAAAAAAAAAAAAAAAAAAAAAAAAAAAAAAATCAAAATCTCTTTTTGTAAAACCTCCAACCTTTAGAGATTTTAGAGTCACTAGCATGCTTCTAGCTATGTTTACATAGAGAATCTGACCGAAATAACGGTAAATTGGAAGTACCTAGGAGAACACAATCGGGTTTCTTAGTTGATTAGAGCGTTAAAGTTGGATTTAACCATACGGGAGGGCTAATTAGGTCTTTGTTTAGATATTCGGTAGTAGAATTGTGATCACCCATAGTGGAGACTACCCATTTTACATCAAGTGAGGCACCAACCTTCAATTTTTTGCAACTTTCTAGAAAAGTCGTTAGAGTGTGTGTCACCTTACGTAAATTAGGGTAGGAAAATGGTGAGCTACCCAACTTCGCACCATTTTCGGCACTACTTTTGATCTCTTGAGTGCTAGTTTTTGTCAATCATGAGGGTGACGTCTAAAGATGAAAACTCCTTCTAAATACCGATTTGTAGTTAGCATCATTCTCTCTCTCAATCAAAGAAGACCCATAGAAACACATCATCACAAAGAACCTGGAGAATCGAATATTGAAAGAAAAGTTGAGATAGTCCAAGGTTTATATGCAACAACGAAAAGAAAATAGGATGAGAATTAATAAAATTTATAAAATCAAGACAATACAAGTTGTGGAAAAATTGAGTGATAAGTCCTTTGTCCATGGAGTTAGTTGTTTCACTATTTGTATTTGTATCTTTATTTTCACTTATTAAAAAAAAAAAAAAAAAAAGATTGTAGTTTATTTTCTTATTTTTGCTACCACCATGGTAAAGAAGAATTTAAAAAGAAAAATCCAAACAACAAGGAATTTGAGTAGAAAAGTTAAAAAAAAAAAAAAAAAAAATTGTCAAGTTTTGTGAAGTTTAGAAGTTCGTCATCAACAATTGAAGACCGAAGACCGAAGATTGAAGACGTTTCTATGGTTTCTTATGAGAGAGTGATATTAATTGCCGATCGGGTGAGAAGGTAGTGAGTACTCCCATCCTTGCTAATGGTTGATTTCCTTTCTTAGAGATCATCGAAAAAGATTCTTTTTTGTCCACACTTCGCGGGAGTCTCAGCATTTTACTTGAAGGTTATCCTTCTTACCCACAACGTGTGCGGGATTTTCTCTCTTTACTCCGCACGCACACATGAGAGACTAAAAAAGCGATCTTTTTGAGTGCAATTATCATAAAAACCTAATGGTGAGGGAAGTTGAGACTTATGATCACAATCGAATCCGAATTCTTTCATATGGTATGGTTACTTCTCGCTCAAAGACTTAAGGATGAGAATGCGTTCTTCGATAGTTCTAACTGCTACTAGCATGCGTAAAACTCTATGTCCTCATAGCTTCTTGGAGGCTTGAGACTCTTTTACACTCGAAGTTGGAGAAGGTTTTGTGGGTACACCTCTTGTAAACCCTCACGAGACTACAACTCGTCCACTAGGGACACCTAGGGGTTTAAAGGCTTAGTGCATACGCTAAATGCATTCGAGAGACTGCGACGGGGTATAGTTAGGATTTCTTATTTTCTCTGTTTCACTTGAGGACAAGTAAAATTCAGGTTTGGGGGTATTTGATGAGTGCTAAAAAGTGCATATTTATACATCTTTTTATTGGCATTTTACTCATCTTTTGCGCTTATAAATCAGATATTATCCCATATTCTGTATTTTCCTTGTTTTCAAGAATAAATATTTGTATTAATTAATTTTGTGTTTTTAGGTAATAAATAAAGCTCGGAGAAACTAAGGAGCAAAAGAGCATAAGAATTGGAGTCAAGCATCTATGGAGCAGATAGCCAAAGCTCGCGCACATCGGTTGCAACCCAAAGAAGGGAGACTTGGGCTAGAGCTACCCATGACCGGATCCGAGCCTGTTTCTTCGAGACGTTGAGATTTCTTTCTCCCTCATCCAACGGTCGCTGCTTCCACGTGCATCGAATGTCGCCTGCTCCGTCTTACACCAGATCACATCAAAATAGGCTACCTTCTCAACCGTTCGAGATCAACACAACTTCATCCTACGCTCGGTGAGGCCTTCTCATCGAGTTTCTTGCATCCGCCCCACAACAAAATCCCCATCACCTATACCCCTCGACCAAAACCCTAATCCCGGTTCATTCTCTTTCTTCCTCTCTTCCCTCACCCGACAGAGCTCGCTCTGCAACTCGCTCCACCACCTCCATACACCCCCCGAACATCACCGCCACCATCACCTTCCCGACACCAGCCAACAACTCCTCTAACTCCTCACGCCACCCTAGCTTCATTTGTCTCCCTCCTTAGCTTCTCACTACCCTAGAAGCTAGGATTGAGACAATTGAAACTAGGGTTTTCACCACGATCGATGCAGCGATTTGTGAAGAGACGCACGATTGAGTATGGGTGAGATTGGGTACGATCTATTTTATGTTTATTTTATGTTTTGAAATCAAATGAGGGTTTGGTTGATTTTGGATGTATAAATACAACTGAGGGGTTTGTGTAGAAACTACGCCTGGATTAGCCAGTGCTGTCACTTAGTTTCAATTTGTAGTTTTAGTTCTTTGTAATGTTTTAATTTCAATTTTCCGGTGTTGTTGAAACCCCGATAATATGCTAATGAATTCATCTTCTCTTTATGGTTTTTGATAATCTTCATTGTCCTAGAATGATTTAGCTCTTTGAGCACATGACCCTGTGATGGAGTGTACTGTAAGAAGACACTCCATACTAGGGGGGAGTGTGTAAGATTAGTCACAACAATATCATGGTGTTCTTCCTGGAATGAACCAAGACCATAATTAGACTAGGAACTGCCTTAGCATAGGTTCGTGGTGGATTCACCATCCCTGGTAGCTCTCAAATTATTTCTTTACCTTAGTTTAGGTTCACTTAGCTCAACATTAGCCGTATCGGCACAACATATCTTTCTGTCACTTTGTTACTACCACTTGAAGTCGATTAAGCTGTTTTAGATCACTAGAGCACCACAAGTCTCTCGTGGTTCGACTCGCAGACCCGTCTTGCCGCAAATCGACACTGTGCACTTTGCGGTATTTCCGTAGGCCGTAAAAATATAAACATCTTCTCGGGCCTACCACCTCAACACCACCAATGCCTTACTCTCCATCTCTTCTCTCTGCAGCTCCATCAACACCACCCAGGCTAAACCAGCAGCACAACACCACCTGATCTTCAGCCCAGCTGCTTGCAAATCCACCTTACAGCCTGCCTCTCTCTAGCAATCCAACACCAGCTTCACACTGGCAACATCAACCTGCACTACTCCGGGCCACCAAGACAAGACAACTCAAGCCAGGCTGCAATTCAATCCCAGGCTAGTGCCACTGCCACAAGCCTAGCATTCATCTAACACAATCCTCCCAGACCATGACCAATACCACCAGAGTTCAACATAACATCCCAGGGCAACCAATAGCTGTATCCTAGGCCAACCAAGTCATCTCCAATTCAACATCTCTGTGTTATTACTCATCCACCTTGCCCATCTCACAACACCACGAACCTCCATCTCCCCGTAACTTCAATTTTCACAATCCCAAGACCTCCATATCCCGCCCGAGCTCCACAACTGCAGACTTCCAGCTCCTCCTCTTGCTTCACAAACCTTTACTCATCTCACAACCTCCTGCTTCAAGGTCATTCCAAAGAAACCCCGATTCCTTCTATCACTCGTTCTTCTTTTGCTTCACAAACCCATCGAATCGATTGCAAACACCATCGATTTACTTCTGTCGATTTCGGGTTTCGATCTGCTTCTGATAAATTTCATCACATCGCAAACCCTTCTCAGTGAAACTCAAACCCATTCGATCTCTACAATCCATCACAACAACAGCCATCAATATCACCTCCATATCGAACCCATAACAGACCATTAGTTTCTCTGATTCGATCCCCATCGATCTCAAAGCAGCAGCTCACTCTCGATCTCCAGCTCTCACCCGCAACCACCACCACCATCGAATCTCTTATCTCTGTAAAACCCATTTTCCAATTCGTGACAGCAACAATGAACTCTCCTTCCAATTAATCTCAATTTCTCGATCGATTTTGGTTTTCAACAACAGAAGCCATCGATCCCCTCTCGATTAACAGCAGCAGCTGTGCTGTTTTCTTTTGCTTACTCTCAGGTGAAAAATGATTGAAGAGAGAAATAACTCTCCTCGATTTAGGTTTAAGTTAAATGGGGCGGGTATGGATCCGGGTACGGGTATGGGTCTACGGGTTTAGGGTGTGGGTGGATTCAGACACCCACCATTAGTACACCCAAAATGTGCTATTTTCACTCCCTTCTTTTGGATAAGGGACACCTCTTTGACCTCCCCTTAACCTTGGCTGGGCTCCATATATCAATCGCATGTAAAATGACTTTTTTGCCCTTTTGGCTCAAATTGAGTGATTTCTTCTTCTTTTCCTCCGTGCGACTCCAAGGTAACTATAAAACTCAAAACAAGCGTAAAATACATAATTTACAAGAAAAATAGCAAAGAAAGCATAAACTACTAGATAGTAAATTAGGTGTATTCTACACCTATCAAATTCCCCACACTTAGACTTTGCTAGTCCTCGAGCAAATCAAACTAAAAACTCACAACTTCAAAGCGTTCAAGCGTCACAAGCATCCAAAGAGTTATGAGGACATAGAATTTCGCATGCTAGTAATAAGAAGTTAGAAATACTAAAGAACATATTCTCATTCTTAAATGTTGAGTGAGAAATAACCACACCATAATGAGAGAATGCGTGTTTAAGAAACGATCAATAAGCATTTCGCCTCGACTTCGCCTCACCAAATAAGGATTTTATGATAATTGCACTCAAAAAGACTCGCTTTTTTATGGTTCTCACATGTGTGTGTAGGAATGAAGAGAGAATTCTCGCGACACGTTGAATGGTGGGAAGGACAACTTCCGGAAATATTTTTAAAAACCCACATCTTTTAATATTTTGAAAAACCATTTTTCTGACGATCTCTAAGAAAGGAAATCAGCCATTTTTATCGAGGATGAGATTACTTACTTACCTTCACATCCGATCGCCCATTATGATAACACCACTCACGGCATCCAATAGAAACGTCTTCCGCTCCTTGTCTTTAACTTCTTAGTCTTCGGTTTCAACTATTGATGATAAACCCTCGAATTTCATAAATTCTTAACAATTTGTAACTCTTTTTTTATTTTTACCTTAAAATCCTTGTCGCTTGAAACTACCTTATAAATTTTCCTTTCCCACGGCTCATTAACTAATAATAAGAACAAATATTTCTCTTGTTTTTCTTTCTTCTTCTTTTTTTTTTTTTTTTTTTCAATTTTTTTTTTTTTTTTTTTTTTTTTTTTTTTTTTTGAAACAAGAGAAATTAAATACAAAATAAACCATGACCGTGGAAGAAGTATTTTACCGCTTGATTCTTCACAACTTGTATAACTTGAAATCATAAACTTCAAAAATTCTCACCTTTTAATTTTCTTCGCTTTCATGAATAAGTCTTCATACTTGGATATAAAATTACCTCATTGTAGTGTAAGTCTTCAACATATATGTAAATTCCGCTCTTTGTATGTTGCTTTTACTTGTATTTGAAATTTGCTCTTTTCTCGTTCCGTTGCTTGTAAACCTTAAACTTTTCCAACTTTCCTTGTAGATTTTGGTGTTGCTTCTTGTTGATGATGAATGTGTTTCTATGGATCCGTTGTTGTCGCGAGAGAGAATGGTGCTAACTGCAAATCGAACTACAAGAAGGAAGCTTTCATCCATGGACGTCACCCTCATGATTGACAAAATTAGCACTCAAGAGATCAAAGAGTAGTGCTTTTAGTGGTGGGAGGTTGGGTAGCTCACCATTCTACCCGGAATTGACTTACGGTGACACACACTCAAAAGAAGCTCTTTAGTAGGTGGAAGATTTCTGGTCGGTGCCTCTCATGATATGAATACGGGTAGTCTCCACTAATGATTGATCAGCAACTCTAATAACGCACTTCTCCTTGCACCAAATTCGCATCACCGGCATGATTAAATCCATTATTTAACACTCAAACAAACAAGAAATCCGAATGTAGTTCTCTAACATTTCCAAGTTCAATTATGTCGGTCAAAATCTCTATGTAAACATACCTAGAAGTATGCTAGTGACTCTAAAATCTTTAAAAGTTGGAATTTTTATGTAAAACTTTTTTTTTTTTTTTTTCAAAATTTTTCATTTTTTTGTAATTTTTTGTTTTAAAAACATGCTTAACCACTCCCCCACACTTAAACCTTACATTGTCCTCAATGTAATTGAATCCTCCTAGTAAAGTCAAGGTGGGAAATTTTAACATGATAAGAAACAAGAAAAAGAAATAACAAAAGCAAAAGGATAAGAAATACAAAACCGATGGGTTGCCTCCCATTAAGCGCTTGTTTTAAAGTCGACGGCCCGACTTGGCTCTTGCAAGATTCATTCCCCATATACTAACAATCTGAAAATTTGAGGATCCACCCATAATACCTGTTTTGAAAACAATAACTCCATACAAATATTAGCACAAGAAAACAATAGTGAAATTATCGCTCGATAGAAATTTCCCCCACACTTATTCTCGTCCACACTTGGAAGTGTATAAAGAACATAGAATTCGGGAACTTCCATGTATTCCTCTTGGCAAACCTGCATGGTGTTAGCATCAAGTGTTTCCAATGGTGGATATTTAGAAACAAAATCATCCAAAAATACTTTCGAAGCACATACATTCAAACCAATAAGAGGTAAAGGAGAAGAATCAATATGCAAAGGGTTAGACAAACCTTGCAAAAATTCTTGTATTATAGAATCCTCTTCATCCTTAAAAATTCAAGTGAATTAATTACCTCTTGTATATCGTGGTCCTCTATTAAACCTTGCAACCATTCTTCGTCGTTTTCTACCTTAACCAAAGTCTCGGCATCATCATAATCATTAGCAAGTTCAATTGGGTCTTCCACAAAATCAATGAATGTGGTTTCATCCTCTAGTATCATCTCTTCAACATTCTCATCATCGAATCGGGCCATTCACTAAAATGATTCTCATCGGTATAGATTGTAAAATCTTCTTGTGCGGGTGTTACTTCGTTTACAACAATAGGTAAGTCACACCCAATCTCCTCCTTTTGAATAGGTGAAGGATCGTTATTATGATCCGGAGTTGGAATAACTTCCTCATTGCGTAACACTCATACACTTCCGCGGACTCCCATCTTTCCTTAAGAAATTTTTCCAAGCAATAAATGCATCTTCCTCAAGCTCTTCCTTTTGAATAGGTGATTGATCATTATTAAGATCAAGGCTCGAGTAATCTACACTAGCGTCATCAAAAGTCTCTAAAGGTTGGTTAAGTTGTTCGATATTTTCTCCGAATTCCTTTGAATTTCTGATGTGATTCCTCCCAATCATAAGGTTGTGCAAGTTTGGTCTTATAGTGATTCTTGCAACTTTTGAAAAAGTGGTTGAAGATCCCCAATCATGGCCAACATCTTATCTGCAAAACTAGAGAATTTCTGATCATAAACAAAACTATCCTCCCATCCTTGTGATTGTCCACTTACATACCCGTCATAAGGTTGTTGATATGTATGAGAATATCCATAATGTTCCGTAGGAATTTGATCATAGCCAAAAGATTGGTTTTGATTGTATCCTAAGGATGGTTGGAAGTTGCCATAATGTTGAGGTTGAAAACCGTATTGATTGTTGTAATATGCTTGCTCTTGTCCACCATACATGGCACCTGAAATAAGATTCAAAAACTTAAGTTAGATACGAATAGAATCCAACAAAGCAAGAATAAAGCAAAAAGAAAAATAAAAACAACTAAAATCATCCGTTGCTCCCAAGTAGCGGCGCCAAAATTTGATGCGTGTCGTAACCACAACAAATTAATTAATACTTTACTACCTAATTAACAAGTAATATAGGGTAGTCAAGGTCGATCCCACGAGGAGCAAGAGATTCTTAGTTGTAAAAGTTGTCACGAAAGGGGGTGTAAAAAGCAAAAGAAAATAAACAAAACAATTAAAAGGTAAAGTTGAAAGCAATAAGAGAGACAAGATCAAGGAATCCTTCTTCGTTGCGAAATAATGAATCAAGTTATGTTCTTTTCCACTTGTTATTAGTCACAAATTATCACCAACCGTAGGATAGCAGGTCCGCTAGCTAAAGCCCCAAAATCCCTAATTTCACCGAGTAACTAAGTTCTCGAGTTATCGGATTCTAATCAAAAGAACCACCTTGAGGTCCAACTTACAAGATGTAATTGGAGAATGCATTAAGATTTATGAATTTAGGTTTAGTACTAGTAGTTAAACTCTTAGCTCAAGGTTCACTTTCTAGCGTTGTTTCTACACACAATTGCTCCACGGAATCCTCCGCAAGGTCTCGTGTTTGCTACTTATGTAAAGAGTCAAGAAACGATTACTTATCTCCTAACTTTCACTAGCTTTAGATTAAACTAACAAATCAAATTAGCATGCATTCTAAACAATCTATCAATCAATCATGAATGTCTTTAAGATCATTCCTATTAGTAAAAACAAACGATAATCATGTGAAGAACTTCAAGATAGAATTAAAAACAAAAACTCAAATCATATTAAGAACTAGGAATTCATCCTCAATCAATAAAATTAGCTACTCATGTTAAAAAAGTTCACACAAAGAATAAGAAAAGAAAAGAAGTTTGTGTGTGTAGAGATGTGTAAAAAAGATATGTGTAGAGAGGTGTAGAGAAAGATGTATAGAAGTTGTAGAAAACTTCTCTATTTATAGGCTTCAATATTCTCCAAATCTTCTAAGGAATAGAATCCTTTTCCTTTTGCAATTCAATTTCCAAATCAAGCTTTTCTCAACTCTTCCACCTTCTCTTTCCAAATTTGAGTCCAATTCTCCATCCATTCCTAGCCCAAGTCTTCACACCCATGAGAGAAGTCCATAGAAAATTACCGGAATTTTGCTCGCCGGAAAACGGGATTATGGCCTAATTTGGTCGGAAAACATCGCCATGCCACTTGAAAATTTCTCCGTCGAGAGAATATTCGACGGAATATTCCGTCCGGTCCTCCGTTAGGACTAACGGTCAAACCTGGTCAACCGTGGCCAACGTTAGTCAACGGGTCAAGGAAAATCAAGGGAATTACTGAGTCAGACCGAGTCAAGATTGAGTCCGACTAATCGGGCTGATTTCGGCCAAGTTGCCATGGCATTAGCATTGCTCTGGCCAGACTTGTTCACGCCTCAGCCATCATGGCTATTCCTTCTTCACTTGTGCAGCTTCAGATTCATCACCATCAATTTTGAACAATGCACAGCCTTGCTTCTCTCTGTAATATCTACTTCAGCTGCAAATTGAGCTACAGCCCTAGAATCACTAGTTAATCACACAAAGCACCGCCACCCTGCAGCTCTTTCCTGAACTTCATTATATCACCACCATTGTCACAAGTGCCGCTGACGCATGACCTAGCATGCCTCTCTACCACCTGCAGTTTCAGCTCAGTTAAAGCCATCTGCAAAGCCATTACCTGCATCTTAGCTTCAGATCCCACTACTCCATCTCTAGCACATTTACTCAGCACAATCACTTCTGCGACACAGCCACAAAATCAAGCTCTTTATCCGAAGCAGCGAAGATAGCTTCAACCCATGTCTCTCGCCATTCCCCGACCAAAGCACAACCATAGCTCTTATTCACAGTTTCAAGGTCATGAGCTCCAACACCTACAACCCTAACTGAATTACCATTCCACCTACTACGCTTCTCCTCTGCTAAGTGCACCAAAACTGCACTATTTGGCATTCAACCCAGGGCCCGACTCCTTTGCCTCAACACCACCAATGCCTTACTCTCCATCTCTTCTCTCTGCAGCTCCATCAACACCACCCAGGCTAAACCAGCAGCACAACACCACCTGATCTTCAGCCCAGCTGCTTGCAAATCCACCTTACAGCCTGCCTCTCTCTAGCAATCCAACACCAGCTTCACACTGGCAACATCAACTCCGCACCAGCTCAGGCCACCAAGTAAAGCACAACTCAACTAAGGTGCAATTCAATCCCGAGGCTAGTGCCACCGCCACAAGCCTAGCATTCATCTAACACAATCCTCCCAGACCATGACCAATACCACCAGAGTTCAACATAACATCCCAGGGCAACCAATAGCTGTATCCTAGGCCAACCAAGTCATCTCCAATTCAACATCTCTGTGTTATTACTCATCCACCTTGCCCATCTCACAACACCACCAGAACCCTCCATCTCCTGTAACTTCAATTTTCACAATCCCAGTACCTCCATATCCTGCCTGAGCTCCACAGCTGCAGACTTCCAGCTCCTCCTCTTGCTTCACAGCCTTTACTCATCTCACAACCTCCTGCTTCAAGGTCATTCCAGCAAACCCTGAATTCCTTCTATCAGCTCGTTCTTCTTCTTGCTTCACAAACCCCCTGAATCGATTGCAAACACCATCGATTTACTTCTCTGTCTGATTTCTTCACTGGGTTTCGATCTGCTTCTGATAAATTTCATCACATCGCAAACCCTTCTCAGTGAAACTCAAACCCATTCGATCTCTACAATCCATCACAACAACAACCATCAATATCACCTCCATATCGAACCCATAACAGACCATTAGTTTCTCTGATTCGATCCCCATCGATCTCAAAGCAGCAGCTCACTCTCGATCTCCACTCTCTCAATTTGCAACCACCACCACCATCAAATCTCTCATCTCGTAAAACCCATTTTCCAATTCGTGACAAAGAACAATGAACTCTCCTTCCAATTAATCTCAATTTCTCGATCGATTTTGGTTTTCAACAATGGAAGCCATCGATTCCCTCTCGATTAACAGCAGCAGTTGTGCTGTTTTCTTTTGCTTACTCTCAGGTGAAAAATGATTGAAGAGAGAAATAACTCTCCTCGATTTAGGTTTAAGTTAAATGGGGCGGGTATGGATCCAGTACGGAGTATGGGTCTACGGGTTTAGGGTGTGGGTGGATTCAGACACCCACCATTAGTACACCCAAAATGTGCTATTTTCACTCCCTTCTTTTGGATAAGGGACACCTCTTTGACCTCCCCTTAACCTTGGCTGGGCTCCATATATCAATCGCATGTAAAATGACTTTTTTGCCCTTTTGGCTCAAATTGAGTGATTTCTTCTTCTTTTCCTCCGTGCGACTCCAAGGTAACTATAAAACTCAAAACAAGCGTAAAATACATAATTTACAAGAAAATAGCAAAGAAAGCATAAACTACTAGATAGTAAATTAGGTGTATTCTACACCTATCACTTGCTCTGAGTGTGTGTTGATGCTCAAGAAGATGCTACAAGACTGGATGATACAGGGTTGTGCAGTATTGCTGGTGGTTGCAGTTGTTGCAGGCAAGGTTGAGTTTATGGAATTGGTGATTGAGTTAAAGTGTTTCAGCCTGCAAATGGCTTGAGCTGAAACCAGTGTTGATCTTATGAGATGGAGATATGGTGAGGTCGAGAATTCGTGCGTGGGAGATTGAGCTTTGACTACACTGGAATGGGTGAAGTTCTCAGCACAGGAATCTTTGTATTGAATGGCTTGAAACTATAGATGAATGTTAGGCTTGTTACGAGGAAGAAGAGAGGCTGAACTTTGGCCGGAATCACTGAATACAAACAGAACTCTACTGGAGTTCGCCTTTTGATGAGTTGACTCGGTGGCTCGTTCGGATAACTTCGGTGACTCGCCGACTCAACTCACCCTGCAGAAGACCAGTCACTGAGTTAGAAAGTGACTCGAAGAATCGACTCATTCCTTTCCCTTGACCGTTGACTGACGGTTTGACCACTTTGACCGTTAGTCTTAACGGTGGACTGACGGAATATTCCGTCGAATATTCCCTTGACGGAGAAATTTTCAGGTGGCCGGCGGCGACTATTCCGGCAGGATTCCGACCATAATACCAGTTTTCCGGCGAGCAAAAATTCCAGAATTTTCTATGGACTTCTCTCATGGGTGTGAAGACTTGGACTAGGAATTGGATGGAGAATTGGGCTCAAACTTGGAAAGAGAAGATGGAAGAGATGAGAAAGGCTTGGATTTGGAAATTGAATTGCTAAAGGAAAAGGATTCTATTCCTTGGAAGATTTGGAGAATATTGAAGCCTATAAATAGAGAAGTTTTCTACATCTTTACACACATCTCTACACACACAACATTCTCTTTTCTTATTCTTTGTGTGAACTCTTTAACATGAGTAGCTAATTTTATTATTTGATTGAGGATGAATTCCTAGTTCTTAACATATAATTTGAGTTTTGTTTTCAATTCTATCTTGAAGTTTTTTCACATGATTATCGTTTGTTTTTACTAATAGGAATGATCTTAAAGACATTCATGATTGATTGATAGATTGTTTGGGTGGCCAACTAAATTGATTTGTTAATTGATCTAAAGCTAGTGAAAGTTAGGAGATAAGTAATCGTTTTCTTGACTCTTTACATAAGTAGCAAACATGAGACCTTGCGGAGGATTCCGTGGAGCAATTGTGTGTGAAAACAACGTTAGCAAGTAGACCTTGATCTAAGAGTCTAACTACTAATATTGACCTAATAAGTTCATGAATCTTAATGCGTTTATTTAAATTACATCTAGAGTGATCTACTACTAGGTGGTTTGGTAAATAGAATCTGTGGTAGTCGAGAACTTCCGTGTCTAGGTGATATAAGGGATTTAGGGGTTTAGCTTTGATCTAGTTTGCTTTACCTACGGTTGGTGATAATTTGTGACTAATAACAAGTAGAAAAGAACATAACTTGATTCATTGTTTCGTAACGAAGAAGGATTCCTTGGTCTTGTCTCTTATTGCTTTCAACTTTCGATTTTAATTGCTTTGTTTATTTTCTTTTGCTTTTTACACCCCCCTTTTGTGACAATTTTTACAACTAGAATCTCTTGCTCCTCGTGGGAACGAACTTGACTTCCATTATATTATTTTTAATTGAGTGGAAATAGATATTAATTTGATTGCACCTACGACACGCATCACCTTGTCTCTCGATTGTCATGATTATTCTGCCGAATCGCCTCTTCCAATTCCCGATTTTCCATTTCTGCTCTCAATCTTTCTCTCTCGCGGGCTAGACGCGCTTGCTCGGTATAATGCTTTTCAATGTCATCTTCAATTTCCTTTTGTTTCCTTTGTGTTTCTCTCCCATGTAGTGTTCTCCTTCCTTCTTCCTGATTTTCTTCATTAACTGGGTTATTCTGTCCTCGAGGCTGCCTATCTTCTTGATTTCCATCATCGTGATTATTCACCAAAATATAACGATTCTCTATTAATTCTTTCTCTTCGCGACCTCCTTCACCAAGATTTAACTCTCTTTCCAAATTTTCTTCATTAACGTTGTCTGCAGGTAATGTTCTTCTCACATTTTCTCTACTCGATCCTGATCTCGATCTGTTACTACTTCTTGATCTTCTATTTTGCAGCCTCCTATTTTCCATCCTTAATTCGTGGTTTGCCTTGTTAGATTTGCGCGTTCTTACGCTTCTAACCGCCTTTCTTCGTGTATTGTCCGTCTCAGTCAGCTTTCTAATGCCGCAATTTCTTTATTTCCACGAATTGTTTCTCCCATCTCTTCTCGATTTTCTCTTCCGTCCACTATTCATCAATTGTTGCACTTCTTCTCTTTCTTCCATAGAATCTGATCTCCATGTATGCACGCTCACCCTATCATAATCGATTACTCTGTTTAGTGCTGGTTGAATTGGTGGTTGAGTTGATGGTTGAATTGGTGGTTGAATTGGTGGTTGAATTCGACATTCTTCTCCATTTCTTGCATCTATCCTTGATGGTTCACCTACTTCATTTCTCCTTTCTCCCACTAATCTTCCACTTCTCCTTACGATCGTTGGTTGTTCTGATGCATTCTTTCTCCTAGCCATTTCTCAATTTTAGTAACTTGTTAAAAATTATTCAAGATTTCTTTCTTGTTACCCCTAATTCTTCCAATTCACAAGGTTGATCTTCTACTCGTTCCCTGTTTCTAGCGCATATGTAGTTGCGGGAAATCCCACACTACACCCCTCACTCGAATTTGTTTAGGTATCCATTTGAAGATGAATAACAATATATTTTATTAATTGTTTTCTTGAAAGGTTTACAAAGAAATGTAGAACAGAGCTAAAGAAATTACAATCACTCTTAATTTTCTCTCTCCTAATGACTTGCTTAACAATTCAAAAGAATCCTCCCTACAAATGTGATGACTCAACTCTTTATATAGGGTAATATACGTGGATGATGACTAAGTCATCCTTTATTTTCGGGAACATCTCATGAATGCTATAAACGTCTTTACTTGCGACACTCCTAAATATCGCCAAGTCTTCACACTTTTCTCATGTTCTGGCTGTCATCATCTGATGCGTCATTTAAATTATTTACTTGCGACATCTTCGCAATGTAGTTGTTTATTACTCTCGCGAAGTATTGTTGTCGCGATATTCTGGTCCTACATAAATCTCTTGATCATGTATGTATCGAACCTCTCGGAAAGCTTGGCTTGATGAAGTTCTAATTCTCCGACATACGATTTTGACTACAATAGTGGTGAAGAGCCTCGCAAATGAAGAGACAATCCCTCCTAGTAAAAGCTTGTCAATGATGATCCGGGTGAGGGAGGATGCGGGGTGGAAATATAATAAGCGGCGAAAATATGGATAAAGTTCTTTGAAGAAAGCCCAAGTATCTCCTTACCGGTGAAAAATTGATATTTGAGAATCGACTTTCTTGTAATTTTTCTTCTTGTCTGAGTTACTTCCTTACGTACTTCAATCATCTTTTAGATGTGTTCATCTGCTTATTATTACTCTTTCTTTCAACGAGTATAATTTTTGATATTTAATAATTGCTATTTTGTTTTCCATTATCTTCATTTATGTTGAAATTCATTATTGCGACAAGATCGCAGGACGTCTTTACATTTTCATGTAATGACCCATTGATCTTGCCTTATCATTGCTCTTGTGTGGTCTTATTTTGCCTTCCTAGTTAAAGGTCTTATTTTGCCACCCCTCCTTCTAGCGCCAATATGTAGTTGCAGGAAATCCTACAGTACACCCCTCACAAGAATCCACACAACTAAGACATTTGAAGATGAACAATAATGATTTTTATTGATTAATTCCTTTAATATTTACAAGATAGAATGGAAAAGAGCTATAGAAATTACAATCACTACAAACTTTCTCTCTCCTAATGACTTTCCCAACACTCGGAAAATATCCCTTCAACAGTTCTGTTCGACTCCTTATATAGGGTATTACACATTGGACGACAGCTAAGTTGTCCTTTATTTTCGGGAATGACTTGCGAAATACCACAAGTGTACAATTATATAATCTCGCAACTATCCTAAATCTTGCTAGGTCTTCACATCTTTCTCGTGTTTTGGCTATCGTCATTCATTTCGTCATTTATATTACCCATTTGCGACATTTCGTAATGCTGTCGTTTATTAATCTCGCGAAGTATTGATGTCGCGATATTCTGATACTACAATGGGCTTTATTGACCCCAAATCTCCATGGCTCAGGTTCGAGGGGCGGTGTAACCTTTCCCCTGAGCCATGTCAGCAGGTACCCCCTTTTATGATGCACTTTAGGTCTTACATTTGCCTCTTGAGAAATTTTGATTTCGCAAACTAGGGTGTACGCCATAGCAGGTTCGCCCCTTTCTTTGTCATTAATCTCTGCGAAATTTTATTCACGTTTCTTTATTCTTTCATTTATGTCATTTCTTTCATTCATTCTTTCGTTCTCATAATATCATATCATTTGAAGCCAAGTAAATATTCAAGAGAAATTCTAATATATTGTAATTCTGGAATTTTTGTAGTTGTGAAATCTTTATAATTCTGCGAGTGTATCGCGTTTTGTAAATCAAATCAAAAATCTTTTATTTTCTGTAAAAGAAATATTCTAGAGAAATATGTAATTTTTTTTTTTTTTTGTAATCGTGAAATCTCGAAATCTTCGTAATTTTGAAGTCTTTATAATCTTGAAATCTTAGTAACATTTGTAATCTTGCGATTGAATCGCTTTTGTAAAT
>JAJJWW010016571.1:0-37635 GCA_023531295.1 Papaver armeniacum
ATGAGGGATATTGTTATCATTGCAGACTGTCTTAATAGTTTGATTGTGAAAAAGAATAGCATCATTCTTAAAATTTGCAACTGTAATCTTTAGTTGGCTCTTCAGTCTAGAATATTTATCATCTCGAGAAGAAAGATTCTTTACGAGCTGCTCCTTCTCGGGCTCAAGTTCTTCAATCCTTTTGAGAAATCTCTCTTCAGCTCCTGCGAACATGTGACAGTGAATCAGCAACTTGATGACAACTTTATGAAAGACAAACGGTTAAATAAAGAAGAACAATTAACAACCTTCTGTGTCAGAAATCATATCCCTAACCAAGGCCGTATGCTCAGCTTGAAGACTAACGTTAACACCTAAGTTATTTCTGGCGTCATCCAGAATTTTCGCAGCCCAAGCAAATTCATCATCATTATTTATGAGAAGAAGGGAGCGAATTTGATTCTCTCTTTCTCTAAGTATAGCATTTTTGCGGTTAGATTCATCTCGTTCAATTTGAACCTCAAGAAGGGTCTTTTGGAATTTCGCTAGTGCTTGAGCACCTTGTCTAGCGATGCGATCTTTATCATCTATGAGATCACTGATTTTGGTTCTTAAAATACTAATTTTCTCTTTAGAATTAAGATAGAGACGCTTAAATTGGTTGGCTAAGCCCAAACTGGATCTATGATCAATTTCTAAGAGGCGAAATTTGGATTGGAGTTCATTTAGGGGAAGAGATTTAATCTTGTCATTTGAAAAACTATTCAAAGAATTGTTGAGGTGCTCAAGAAGGGTATTATTATCCACAGAGTCAGGGAATGAGTAAAGGAGAATGGCTTCATCAGAAAGGTTATAGACGTCTGCGAAAATGGTAAATCAGATGAGGGAAGATAATGAGAAAACAAAACGAAGGAAAAGAGAAAAGTCTCATACCATAAAGTTGTTGGTTGGCACTTTGAAGACTAGATATCTTGTTCTTCGAGTGGAAGAATCAGCTTCTAATTGCTTAGTCTTCTCGCGAAGAGTAGCAGCTTCAGCTTCCAGTTCTTCATTTCTCTTGCGAAGTTGAAGATTCTTCTTTTCAAGAATACCACGCCTTTTCTCAAGATCTGAGGCAACCTTTCGTTTCTTTGAAGATGGGGCAGTGGATTTCCCCTTGCGAAGAAGACCTTTACCCTTACTTTTAGTCTTCGCAACCTTATAACTCTCTTCTTAAACAACCTCAACGCCAACCTTCGTACACGAATGGAGATAAGAAACAGAGGCAACAATATTGTTAAAAATAATAAAAGAAGTATTTCTTACTTCATTCGTGATCGAACGGAGCGCCGCTAGGGTACTTGCCTTAGCAGCTCTTTTGTAGCTTCTTTTTAGCTTGGTAATCTGAAAATTTCGCAAGATTAATAGGTATAAAAAGGAGTGAAAATTATAAACTGAGCGAAATTTAAGAAATATACCTCTTTGGATTTCTCGGGCCAATTAAATACCCAAGGTTGATAATTGGCGAGGTTCGTAGGAAGCACATTTGAACATGAAATATAAGGTCCTTTCAAAACCAGCGGAAAGACGCACCATCTGTCGTCTTTAGAATAACGAGGAATATTGTTCTTGCCAGAATGCCAGTCGATGTCTTGCATAAGTATTTTGTCGCTGGCAACATTTTCTCTCCTCTTTAAGCGATCACCCCAGCGAGTTTTATCATTCTTCATGTTTATTACTTCATAGTTTTCGAAGAATCTCTCTACTGTATATTTTTCGGCGAATATCTCTAAGTCCTTAAATTCAGGATCCCTGACTTCTTTTGGGTAAAGATATCCTTTACCAGCACCACGGTTGGCGAACTCAAGCATTAAACGGATACAATCCCCACCCAATTGGTAGATGGCCCGCGAGAATTTCGCATGAGAAAGAATTTCATAAAATAAGGGAAGATCAGGATCATAGAGAGGAATGGGAAGGCCAGAGAGAATCTGACCTAGCGAAATTATGATCTCCTTATCATCACAATGATGATCAAAAAATAATTTGGCAGAGAGAATGGATTTAAATTCTTGATTGGGGATGGTGGTTAATGTGAAACCCTTCTCTTCGAAATCTTTCTGAACTTTTTTCAGAGAAGTTTCATATTTACGACCAACTGGAGGCATTTTCAGTATGGGAATGAAGAAAAAACTGAAGATCAAAAGAAGTAGAAAGAAGAAGATTTACAGCAGCAGAAACGGAAATTACGGAGAAGTGTTGAAGAAAAATTGCAGAGGATATAAGAAGGAAAGTAAAAAAGAAGAAGAGAAGAGTGAGAAGAATATATATAGAGAGGAGTTCTCGAGAAGATAAACACATTTAATGCGAAGAGTGGACGTGAACGTTTGAGAAATAACGGTTGAAAAAGACGTGTCAAGAAATGGGTGGAAGAAGAAATACGTGTAATAAATTCTGCGTAAAAGTACAGAATCGTGTCAATACAAGAGAATATGGAAAAATGAATAGTTGCAGCATTTTGAAAATACTAGTTCTCATGACATTCTCTCCTTCGCAGAGAAGACATGAGAAGAGGCAAGATGTAGGATCAGAATATCACAACATTAATATCCTTGCGAAATCCTTGAACAACACATTGCGAAGATATAGCAGATTAGTAATAATAATGACGCAGCGGATGACGACAGCTTGAACACGAGAAAGGTGTGAGGACCTAGCGAGATTTAGGAGCATTGCGAGATTTAACATTTGAATACTTGCGAGAATGTCGCAAGTGAGGTCCGAAAATAAAGGATAGCTTAGCTGTCACCCACTATGTAACGTCCTATATAAAGGGCCGAGTAGGCCTAAGAGAGGGAGAGATCTTTTTAGGGTAGAGGGAAAGTTTTGAGGAGAGAGAAAGTCGAGAGGATAGTTGTATTCTTGATTTCATTTCCCCTTTGTAAAATTCTTAAGCTCAATTAATAAAAAGTGTGATTGTTGATCTTAAAGATGTGTTGAATGTTATGAATTCTTGTGAGGGATATATTGTAGGATTTCTTGCAATCACAAGCGCTTCTCGCGGCCAGAGGGCGGACATGTCTATCGCTTATAGAAATTAGTCGGGGAAGCCTCCAACTGTCAACATGATTGCGCTATTTCATCGGCGGATGAAGATATGATGGAGGCAACCCCAGTGATTGAGGATTTACAGGAAGATGTAGAACCTCTTATCTCGGAAGAGGAAATAATAGAAAACTTTCCTGAAGAAAAGGAAAAAATTGATCCGACCCTCGACGGGTTAGAAGAAGTGAACCTTGGCTCGGAGGATGAACCCCGTTGTGTACGCATCAGTAAACATCTGGAAGGGGAAGAGAAGTCGCGGATGATTAAGCTATTTCGTGAATACTGAGATGTGTTCGCATTTACGTATGATGAAATGCCGGGTCTCGGTAGCAGTTTGATCGCGCACAACCTCAACGTCTCACCCGAGTACAAGCCAGTCAAGCAGCGAAGTCGTAATTTTCAGGAGAAAATAGAATTGGCAATCAAAGAAGAGGTGGAGAAGTTGTTGAAATCCAAATTCATTAAGCCAATCCAACACCCCATGTGGCTGGCTAATATCGTTCTAGTAGCAAAAAAGAACGGAAAAGTCTGATGCTGCGTCGACTATCGAGATCTGAATCGAGCATGCCCTAAAGACGACTTCCCAGTGCCAAACATAGACATAATGGTGAATAACACGTGCGGATATGGTATGTTTCTTTCATGGATGGGTTTAGCGGATACAACCAAGTCAAGATGACTGCAGAAGACGCGCATAAGACAGCCTTCCAAACCCCGTATGGTAATTTCTATTATGCTGTGATGCCGTTTGGGTTAAAGAATGCGGGCGCGACCTATCAACGGGCAATGGTGGCTATCTTTCACGACATGATGCATCAAATTATGGAAGTCTACATAGATTATGTTGTGGTAAAATCCCGAGCACGAGAAGATCATCTGGACCACTTAAGGCGTGTTTTCAATAGATGTAGAAAGTACCACTTAAAGATGAATCCTCTCAAATGCGCTTTTGGAGTCACTTCTGGAAAATTATTAGGGTTCGTTGTTACAGACAAAGAAATATAAATCGATCCGGATAAGGTTGAGGCGATAACTACAATGAGTTCACCCGCAAATGTAAAAGAGCTTCAAACTTTTATAGGAAGAGTGTCTTACGTCCGAAGATTTATCCCTGGGCTGGCACAACTACTGTCCGCATTCACACCGCTATTGAAGAAGAACATGCAATTTGAATGGGGAGATGATCAAGAGCGAGCCTTTCAGAAGCTCAAAGAATGTCTAATCAGCGCACGAGTCCTACGACCTCCCGTAAAAATCGAACCTCTCTATCTATACACAACATTCACCAATATGGCGATCGGAGCATTGTTGGTTCAAGACCTCGGCAATGATCAACTATGTCCGATCCATTATATCAGCAGGGGGTTTAGAGACGCGGAGTTTAGATATTCGAAAGAAGAGCAAGCATGCTTAGTGCTCATATACGCCACACAAAAATTACGATCTTATCTGCTCGCTCATGAAACCATAGTGGTGTCAACTGCTAATCCGATCGCTTATCTGGCAACAAAACCAGTGTTATCCGGCAGGATAGCCCGCTGGTTACGACAATTATCTGAATTCGAGCTAAAGTATCAGCGGTCTAAAGGAGTACACGAGCAAGCATTCGCAGATTTATTGGCCGCATTCCCAGGTATGAATATAACGGAAATAAGTGATGAAATACCCCGGGAAGTTGCAGAAGTGGAGGAAGAAGAACATTGGACAATGTTTTTTGATGGATCATATGGCCCTTACGGGGGAGCGGGGATAGTATTTGAGACACCCAAAAGAGAATTGTTATCATTCACTTTCAAGCTAGACTTTGAATGTAGCAATAATGTGGCAGAGTACAAAGCATTGATCCACGGATTACGAATGGCTGAAGAGCTCAATTTAGGGGCAATCGACATCAAAGGAGACTCGAAGCTAGTCACAAACCAAGTATCGGGTGACTTCCAAGTAAAATAGGCGCACTTGGCTCCTTACCAAGCGGAAGCCCAAGAAATGATAGCAAGAAGAGGAAGCACCGTTATTGAGCATACTGGAAGATCCACTAACAAACACGCTGATGCGTTAGCTACCTTAGCATCAAAGCTACAATTGAATGAATCCGACGAAGGAACCGTAGTGGTGAAAACAAGGGCGTTACCGAGCACATGGAAAGAGGACACAACGTTCGAATTGAAAGATGATTGGAGAATGGCATATATCTAAGATTTAACCAGGGAAGCGGATGATCAGTTATTACCCATTAAAGTGCTAAAACAATTTTTCATAGTCCGAGGAGCGCTATACTTTCGAACATCCAGAGGTGCTTTATCACGGTGTGTGGGAAAGGTAGAAACGCAAGAGATATTGAATCACGTTCATGAAGAATCATGCGGACAAACTGGAGGAATCCCATTATACCGCCGATTACAGAGGATGGGTGTATACTGGCCAAACATGGCAGTCCAAGCGGCAGTAATCCAGGATAAATGCAAAGGTTGTCAGGCGCCCCCACAACAAACAAAGGTATGTACTGTGGAAGTAGAGGATTGGAGGCAACCTTACATAGATTTCCTCCAGCATGAACGCCTGCCACTGAATAGACAAGATGCGTTAAAAATTCAAAGGAAATCCGGGCGATTCTTTTTGAGTGAAGGCATCCTCTATAGAAAGAGTTTTGGGGATAAGATATTGCGCTGCTTATTACAAGAAGAAGCGGTGATAGTTATGGCTACAACTCATAATGCTGAACACAAGGTATGAGAAAGCTTTTCCTACAATTGTATGGAGGAGGGTTTTAATGGCCTACGATGGAATTTGATACAGCCGAACATGTAAAGAAGTGCCAGCAATGTCAAAACCACGGGTCACTAATCCGCGCCCCACATACTCTGCTGCACAGTGTCATCACCATTGGCCTTGCCATAGTTGGGGACTTGATATTATTGGACAAATAAGCCCGTCTTCATCCGGACGACATAAGTATATCATCACTGCGACTGAATATTCCTCCAAATGGGTTGAAGCCATTCCGCTCCGAGATTATTCAGGTGCCACGATCGCTACATTCATCAAAGAACATATCATATGTCGATTCGGCGCACCCATGATTATTCGCTCAGATAACGACACCTCTTTTGTTAATCAAACGGTCAAAAAATTGTTGGATCAATATAGAATTACGTTCCATACTTCGACTATCTACTACCCTCAGGGAAATGGACAGGCAGAAGCGACCAATAAAACATTGCCAAGGATATTAAGCCGCACCGTACATGATCATCATAGGAGCCGGCATGAACAGCTAGCCCTCGCGCTTTGGGCATACCGCATTTCCAAGAGAAGTTCAACTGGCGCCTCTCCTTATTCCTTGGTGTACGGGGAAGACGCAATAATACCCACGGAGATTGCGATTTCTTCCGCATGAGTAGCCATGGCCAGTCTCACTACCCCGGACGAGGTCAGCCGATTTGCTCACCTTGATACCCTAGAAGAACGACGAGTCAAAGCTGAACGTTTTGCGGACAAGTATAGGCAAAGGACGGCAAGATATTATAACCAGAAAGTAAAGGAACGAACTTTCAGTATAAATGATGTAGTTATGAAGATCGCGCCACATGTCCAGCGCAATGAAAAGGCAGGAAAATTTGTTGCAAATTGGCAAGGTCCCTACATGATTAGCGAAGCTGCATAAAGCGGATATTACTATCTCAAGTGGATGAATGTCTCACGTATCAACACACCTATCAATGGTAAATGGCTTAAAACTTATTATGCATAAGTAACTAAATGTACGCCAGATGGCTGAGGAATAATAAAACAACTATCTTTATGTTACACTTTGAGTCGTTTTAATCATCCGGAAAATAGCTAAGTCCCGTACACGATTCAATAAAGTGTACCAATAGTCCCATAAAGGACTAGGTTTTGTGCATGGATTAATGAAGTGCACCAATAGTCCCAGAAAGGACTAGGTTCTGTGCATGGCTTAATGAAGTGCACCAATGGTCCCAGAAAGGACTAAGTCCCGTGTACGACCTAATGAAGTGCGCCAATAGTCCCAGAAAGGACTTGGTTCCGTGCATGACTCAATGAAGTGCACCAATAGTCCCAGAAAGGACTAGGTTCCGTGCATGGCTTAATGAAGTGCACCAATAGTACCAGAAAATACTAGGTTCCGTGCACGACTTAATAAAGTGTACCAATAGTCCCAGAAAGGACTAGGTACTATGCATGGCTTAATAAAGTGCACCAATAACCCCATAAAGGGCTAGGTTCCGCGCACGACCCAATGAAGCACACCAGTAGTCCCAGAAAGAACTAGGTTCTGTGCACGGCCTAACGAAGTGCACCAATAGCTCCGGAAAGAGCTTAGTCTCGTGCATGACCCATGAAGTGCACCAATATCCACCGAAATGGCTAAGTTTTATACATGATCAATGCAGCATGCATATAATCGCGAAACCGGCTAAGGATTGCACTCGAAACATATTTGGACTTTGAAAGATAAACCATAGAAGACAACACTAGATAAACATGAGCTTTTAAAGGCAGAGCAGAGAAAACGTAAGTATCATAAAGAAATATTGGTGCCTTAGAAAAACACGCAGCTGATATATTCATAAAATATTTGGGATAATACACAAAGCGGATGAGACAAATATTCCGTCAAATCAAATAGCAGAAGATAACAATGAGTTTGCGCGTCTCAATCTGTCGCGCGCGATAGCCAAGTCACTTTATCTACGTTCCATACGGGAGCGAGGATTACAAAATGCTTCAAACGCCTCGTCTGAAGCCACCACATTCTCCACTGAAGGGGCAAGCCGGCAAGTACTCAACCGATCTATATACAAATCCATTGCTTCAAAGTATTGCGTTTGACTAACCTCGAACAATTCTTCACACTCATGGGAAAGTCGAGTATTTCCGATAACAATAGCACGTAGTAGTTCAATTTTTTGTTCTATGAGAGATAAATATAAAGCATTAACTGCTTCCTCCATAATTACTAACCATTTCTTATCCAAGAACCTTTAGGCTATATAAAAACTTCTCAAGATGATTCAGTTAAGAAGAGGAGAACATTAAGATTGGTAAAAAAAAATAAAAAATGAAGAACTTTTAAGATGATTCGGTTATAAGCATCCGACAAATGGTTACGCGCCAGCTCTGCTTTCATATCGGCAGGACGAATAAGAGCAGATACAACACACAAAGTCAAAACACACCCACAGAGATTCGGACCCGCATGCTGAGTTATAAAAGCACGAGAATCAGCTATCGCCTAAAGGTTATAAGCATACGAATAATATTGTATGTCTCATATGAGAACTTCCCGCCATAGAAATTAGGAAGACGTCCGGGTAAAGTAGAAACAATGATGTCGAAGTCATTAGCGGAAGGCGTATCCGCAGAAGTCATCCTCCTCTGAGATTGAATAACAAAATTATAATGAAGAGAACCAGTGCGACCGTCTTGATAAGTGACAGAATTAAAATCAGCACCCTTATCCATATAGTCCTTGAGTTTTTCCTTGGGTAGATAACTTTTCTTATGATAAATAGACATCCGAGGATGGGACTCGGCAACCGTCACAAGACGCTTAGAACCGTCCTCTTGTACGACCTCCTGTTGACGAGAAAGAGCGAGAGGATTCAACCGAGAAGTTCTGTATTTTGGAAAGCGCTCCCAAGCCCATGCATGAATGAAATTGGCAGGGAGGAAAGTCTCGACCTCATGGGATCCATCCACGCGACGAATATCACGCGCCAGCAAGTCCAAGTGGTGATTGATAGGATTTCGGGATTGCCTATATATAATAACCGCAATCGCACGGCGTCTACAATGTAGACAACGGCAAGTACATGTCGTTCCCACGAAGAGCGGTGGAAATACTGTAATCAATATCTCTAATAAAATGAACCAACAATAATGTTTTTGGAGTTTTGAAATAAAAATAACAGAAAAATAAACTAAACAAATAAATTAAATTCAAAGGGAAAGATGGTAACCAGGGTATTACGTATCCACCACTATTTATTTTTGATTACTGAAATGAAACATAACTCATGAATATTTATTTATCGTTCGTTCTATCGACATCACCTATTATATGTATTAGACTCGTAAATATCACTGGGACACCCTAAGCATGAAACATCAAGAGATTAAACCAAAGCATGCACCATCAAATTGCGCTAGCGAGAAAATTATATGAAACTAAATACAAGTTCACAAATAATACCTGGCTATTCTAAGCATATCCCATCAAAGGAATTTAACCCAAGCATGAAATATCAGACAAATATATTTGTGACCCTAACGATTATGCATAAAGGTTTACAAAACTGGTGAAGCAACAATTCAAATCTTTATTAAATCAATAAACAAAAATCTAGAGCTAATTTATTCAAATCATAATAGTCTTATGCTCTATCAATCAATTCAAAATAGACTCATACTCCAAGTGGTTTCAAACGTAAAAACCCTAGTTACAGGAAATCTAGTGAAGCATGATTATGGGTTTCTTAAAACCCATCAAATTAATAATAAGAGAGAAAATATTAAACCAATGACGTCGTCTTCCTCCCTATCTATGCTTGAATGGCCTTCACGGCAGCTTCTTATCCTTCTCTCGATGTATCCGCCTCTGAAAACTCAAATATGAGATAATCATGTGAACCGGCCTCCTCTGTTGTCGAAACTCCGTTTTGTATTTATAGGTACTCTGGAGAAATCCAACTAAGACCTAAAAGGTGGCTTAGGCCCAATCCAATAAACAGAATGCAACTTCTAAATTTCAATTCCTTCCAAAACTCCGGTCACAGCTAGCATGTCACGGCACCTTAACCGAGCGTATAACAACTGCCAAATACGCCCCATACACAGCCATTGAACCCACGACTAACCAGTTCAAACCCATTTCCGTTCTTTCAAACAAACTCAATCATCCACAGCACTTTCCTCCACTGCCTTTCGTCGATTGCCCCATAGCTCAGCCGGTCCAGCTTATCATGCCTTCTAACACCTTCAATCAACCTCGCCAGTAGTTGCACCCAACGTTTCAGATGAATTCCCAGCCAACATCAGAGAAGCCTAGCTACAATACTCATATCGAACACCATTTGGGTGAAAACCCATCACTGCCAGCATTCGATTCATCCGTTGAAACTAATGAATACCATTTTCAGATCAAACCCAACCTTCTTCTAATTTCAACTGTTGTTCCTGCTGCAGTGGATGCAAAACATCTCAGTCGCGTCCAAGCTCTCCTTCAACTCAATAATAACACATCGTCCACTCTTCTCAACTGCACCATCGAAACAGCCTCATGATACTTCCGCAATCAGCTGCAGCACCACCGTTCTCCATCTCCATTCTTTCTTCTCTTCATCGACTGTGCAGATTCGTCTTCACTAACTGCAACAGCAAGTCTCGGCTCCTTCCAACTCTCTTCGCGGCTCTGAGTTCCTATTAAATCCACTCTCCATGAAACAAATTCATATCCACCAGTTAGATTCGAAACTTAATCTCAACTTCATTCACGTCTGCTCCCAGCCATGAGACTCATCAATCACCACTACACACGACCACAAAGATTAATCCATTCTCGTTACTGCTGCGCACTTCCAACTTCAACAGGTGCAACTCTTTATCCACTGACTTTGTATTGCATACACCAGAAACCTCAAAACTCTGTTCGTTTACTCTTGCCGTGTATGGTTGCACAAGCTCACCCCATCGTATCACTCTTGAATCTCGCCAGACGTCTCGCCCTTCTTTCAGACAATTTCACAAACAAGATGTGCAATATCTTCATTCTCTGGAAGTATCCGTCAGCTGTTTACTGGCTCCCTTCTATGCTTAGTTGCACCTGAAAATAAAATGTAACGATTACCCAAGTTTTCCATCACCCAAGAGACTAAACACACTCCAATACGAGCCATACATACAAAAACTTAAACGGCAACAACCCTTCTTCTTGCTGGTTTCACGGCATAAACTTCAGGCCAAAAACAACCAACCTGAGAATCCATTCCTCCTTGTTCCATCTTGTCTTTGCTTTCTCGAATTCGATAACCAGTTCATACCCAAGTTGGTTGATCTGCTTGCCATGCATTCACCCTCTTTAGAACTCCCATTAGTGACTTTCACGTGCATAGATACATATTTGCTTCATTTACTGGCCCTGAAATGTATGTGCGCTAGATTAAATGGTTAATAGTGGCCCACTGTCCATTAAGCACTGAGTCTTCTTGGCACATTGGGTAACATCGATGCCGCAAACGCCATATAGCTTCGATTTAGCCATTATTGTACTGGTTATCGGATTCGCTGGTACTTTCTACAAAAGCACTAAAATAATATTATCAGGCAGAATATTGAGTCCTAACTAATATAAATATGGGTATAAAATGTAGCATTTGCGTGCTTATCAAACACCCCCATACTTATATTTTGCTAGTCCTCGAGCAAAACAGAAAATTGACCCGCTCCACAGCTGGTCATAAGAACCCTACAATAGACCCGCTCAACAGCTGATCATAAGATGATAAAAAAACACCCAAGATAGACCCGATCAACAGCTGATCATATGCAAAACGTTACAATAGACCCGCTCAACAACTGGTCATAATTTTATTTTAATTCTATTTTTTTTAGACTATTTTTTTTTAGACCCGCTCAACAGCTGGTCATAATATACCTACGAACCTACAATAGACCCGCTCAACAGCTGCTCATAAATTGCAAGAAAGTTCCTGAAAAAGAAAAGTAAAAAGTTAACCACTCCCCCACACTTAAACATTACATTGTCCTCAATGTAATTGATTCATCCAACGTAAAAATTAATATGGGAAATTCATAATATGCGAAAATAACCAAATAAAAATAAAACAAGAAAATAGAAATACCTACTGGAATGTACATAAAGGATTCCCATAAACTAATAGCCTGAAAATTTGGGGATCAACCCAAAATATTATATTTACAAATGACAGTTTCACACTTATGTCATGACAACGTGGAGAGACTGAAACTATCAAAAACAAATGATAACCCCCAAACCTAGTTTTTACTACACATGGAAGTGCATAAAGAACAAAATATGGGGATTCTATTGAGACTGGAGAAGTATCAATTGGCTCATGCACGGTATTAGGAACATGCAATTCCTCTGGGTATTTGGATACAAAATGATCCAACAAAACCTTAGAAGCACACAATTCTAACCCTAAATTAGGTAACTTTTGGAAATCTAGGGGTCTAGAAACAACCTGTAAATCGGGTGAATGATATTGTGAGATTGATTCATCTATGGAATTAGGCAAATCATCTACACAATCATCCACATGGTCATCTATATGTTCTGTCTGGAACAGAGAGTCACTATAAGATTCATCATCATCAGCATATAATCTTTGGCATTCCAGAACTCTCAATCTTTGTTCCAAACTAAGTGGTGTGTGTTTGTAATACTTCTCATCTATAGTTAGAGGTGATTCTTCACTTACCATTTGTGGAGCAAAAACTCCATCCCGTTGCCTATGCATATATTCACCAAGCGTCATCTCAGATGAGGTTGCCTGATAATTTGAATTTCTACGCTTATATTCTGCCAGTGTCATCTTAGGTGACGTCTCCTGAGAAAGATTCATCATCCTCAAAAAGGTACCTGAAACAAAATTCTAAAAAATAAAACAAGTCAAATGAAACTAAAACTAAAAATAAAAAGACTATACAAAATAAATAAATAAAAATAATACTAAATAAATAAAACCAAACTATTTACATCAAAAATACTAATTACAATAACCAAAAATTGATAGGCTTTCAGGATTGCCTATATATAATAACCGCAATCGCACGGCGTCTACAATGTATACAACGGAAAGTACAGGTCGTTCCCACGAAGAGCGGTGGAAATACTGTAATCAACATCTCTAATAAAATGAACCAGCAATAATTTTTTTTGGATTTTTGAAATAAAAATAACAGATAAATTAAATTCAAAGGGAAAGATGGTAACCAGGGTATTACGGTATCCACCACTATTTCTTTTCGATTACTGAAATGAAACATAACTCATGAATATTTATTTATCGTTCGTTCTATCGACATCGCCTATTATATGTATTAGACTCGGAAATATCACTGGGACACCCTAAGCATGTCACATCAAAAGATTAAACCAAAGCATGCACCATCAAATTGCGCTAGCGAGAAAATTATACGAAACTAAATACAGGTTCAAAAATAATACCTGGCTATTCTAAGCATATCCCATTAAAGGAATTTAACCCAAGCATGAAATATCAGACAATAAGACAAATATATTTGTGACCCTAACGATTACGCATAAAGGTTTACAAAACCGGTGAAGCAACAACTCATATCTTCATTAAATCAATAAACAAAAATCTAGAGCTAATTTATTCAAATCATAATAGTGTTATGCTCTATCAATCAATTCAAAATAGCCTCATACTCCAAGTGGTTTCAAACGTAAAAACCCTAGTTACAGGAAATCTAGTGAAGCATGATTATGTGTTTCTTAAAACCCAACAAAATTAATAATAAGAGAGAAAAGATTAAACCAATGGCGTCGTCTTCCTCCCTATCTATGCTTGAATGGCCTTCACGACAGCTTCTTCTCCTTCTCTCGCTGTAGCCGCCTCTAAAAACTCAAATATGAGATAATCCGGTGAACCGGCCTCCTCTGTTGTCGAAACTCCGTTTTGTATTTATAGGTACTCTGGAGAAATCCAACTAAGACCTAAAAGGTGGCTTAGGCCCAATCCAATAAACAGAATGCAACTTCTAAATTTCAATTCCTTCCAAAACTCCGGTCACAGCTAGCATGTCATGGCACCTTAACCGAGCGTATAACAACTGCCAAATACGCCCCATACACAACCATTGAACCCACGGCTAACCAGTTCAAACCCATTTCCGTTGTTTCAAACATTCTCAATCATCCACAACACTTTCCTCCACTTCCATGCGCCGATTGCCCCATAGCTCAGCCGGTCCATCTTATCATGCCTTCTAACACCTTCAATCAACCTCGCCAGTAGCTGTACCCAACGTTTAAGCTGAATTCCCAGCCAACATCAGAGACGCCTAGCTGCAATACTCATATCGAACACCATTTGGGTGAAAACCCATCACTGCCAGCATTCGATTCATCCATTGAAATCAATGAATACCATTTTCAGATCAAACCCAATCTTCTTCTAATTTCAACTGTTGTTGTTGCTGCAGTGGATGCGAAACATCTCAGTCACATCCAAGCTCTCCTTCAACTCAATAATAACACAGCGTCCACTCTTCTCGACTGCACCATCGAAACAGCCTCATGATACTTCCGCCATCAGCAGCAGCACCATCGTTCTCCATCTCCATTCTTTCTTCTCTTCATCGACTATGCAGATTCGTCTTAACTGACTGCAACAGCAAGTCTTAGCTCCTTCCAACTCTCTTCGCGACTTTGAGTTCCTATTAAATCCACTCTCCATGAAACAGATTCATATCCATCAGTTAGATTCGAAACTCAATCTCAACTCCATTCACGTCTTCTCCCAGCCATGAGACTCATCAATCACCACTGCACACGACCACAAAGACTAATCCATTCTCGTTGCTGCTGCGCACTTCAAACTTCAATAGCTGCAACTCTTTATCCACTGACTTTGTATTGCACACACCAGAAACCTCAAAACTCTGTTCGTTTACTCTTGTCGTGCTTGGTTGCACAAGCTCACCCCATCGTATCACTCTTGAATCTCGCCAGACGTCTCGCCCTTCTTTCAGACAATTTCACAAACAAGATGTGCAATATCTTCATTCTCTGGAAGTATCCGTCAGCTGTTTACTGGCTCCCTTCTATGCTTAGTTGCACCTAAAAATAAAATGTATCGAGTACCCAAGTTCTCCAGCACCCAAGAGACTAAACACACTCCAATACGAGCCATACATACAAAAACTTAAACGACAACAACCCTTCTTCTTGCTGGTTTCACGGCATAAACTTCAGGCCAAAAACAACCAACTTGAGAACCCATTCCTCCTTGTTCCATCTTGTCTTTGCTTTCTTGAATTCGAGAACCAGTTCATACCCAAGTTGGTTGATCTGTTTTCCATGCATTCACCCTCTTTAGAACTCCCATTAGTGACTTTCACGTGCATAGATACATATTTGCTTCATTTACTGGCCTGAAACGTATGTGCGCTAGCTTAAATGGTTAATAGTGGCCCACAGTCCATTACACCCCGAGTCTTCTTGGCGCAGTGGATAAAATCGATGCCGCAAACGCCATATAGCTTCAATTTAGCCATTATTGTACTGGTTATCGGATTCGCTGGTACTTTCTACAAAAGCACTAAAATAATATTATCAGGTAGAATATTGAGTCATAACTAATATAAATATGGGTATAAAATATAGCATTTGCGTGCTTATCAGTGATACAAACCACCCAAGAACATAGGAGAAGGCGGGAACGCCACTCCGCGATACATCAACACGGCCAAAGGGATAAGCTCATTCTTAATAGTGTCCCGGGGACTGTATTCGAACACGTCATCACATAGCCAAAAAATAAGGAAAGCCGCCAGCTTTGCTTTGTCCGTTTACCCTTCTCGAGGAGGAACGCCCTCACGAGGGCCCGATTGTAAAGGAGCCCAACACTTAATCCAGCAGGAGAAAGAGGCTCGGCGTTGCCCGGACTTAGGTTTGTGGTCGCTCTTCACCTCTCTCACGTCGTCGGACTCTTCGAGAATAGATGGTTTTGGTTGAGCAGCTTTTATGGCAGACGCCATGAGTTTTGAAGAAGGCAAAACATTAGCGGGAGAATCACGGGAAGCAGATACAGTAGCCTTACCCTTCCCTATATCCACCGGACCTTCAATCTCACCTGAAGCCTCGGTTTTAAGCTCTAAACATTAGCGGGAGAATCACGGGAAGCAGATACAATAGTTTTGGGAGATCATTAATTCTCTATTATTTTTCCATAACCCCTCTTCTCCTTGGGAGTACTTTCTGTGATTATGGCTAGTTCCTCCTTCCCACGTTTTACCCATCAATAGGTGCATATTGCTATTGATTCAGCTATTGGTGTTATAACTAAGATAGGAGCACTAAACCCATCAAAAATTTATCCAGGTTAGAAGGCTACGAGCTTTTGGGAGGATGTTAAGACTTGATGATTTCTCTCCTGACTTTAATTAAATTCTTGCAACTGATAAGAACAAGGTGGTGTTTGTTTGAAAGGCAGAGGTCCTTGTGTTTAGGGTGTTTGTCTGGGGATCTTTTCTTACGTTGTTTTTTTTTTTTGTTTTGGGTCGGGTGTCCTTGACCCAACTTACCATGTCAAAACTAAAAAGAACTAGGCTAAGTCCTATGAGCTAGATTGCCCAAAAAGTGTTGCAAATCATGAAAAAAGTGTGGGAAAAATGTTAACACTCAATCTGGCTACTTCTCTCTCCTAGCATTTGCTCGCAGTCCAACTATCAGCGAGATTGAAACGCTGAATAGTGCGGCGCTCAAAAAGTGACCAAAACGCTGAATGGTTCGGCGTTCACAAGAATCAAAAAAATCTAACGGCTGAGATTTAAGCGCCAAATGGTTCGGCGCTCAAAAAGTAACCAAAACGCTGAATGGTTCGGCGCTCAGAAAAAACGCTGAATGGTTCGGCGCTCACAGATGACGTGGATAGCCAATCTAGCAGCTAGATATCTAGCCCATAAGACTTAGGAGATTGCCCGCGCTGACGTGGATGGCCAATCTAGCAGCTAGATGTCTAGCCCATAAGACTTAGCCTAACTAAAAAGTTTGGATGGTTTTTATTTTGAATTGACTCAATGAAATAGCTATGAAATCCCTGTAAACTCATCAAAAATATTTGGGTTATGAATTGGGATATGCTTAATAAATGAAGAATCTTGTGTGGGTTATAGCTAATAAAAGCAAAAGCACCGAAAATAATTAACAACAATACAAGCAGACTGTTCCAAAATATGTTGAATGAGACAAAACTATAACAATCATGCAGCTGATTCATCCATTACTAACTACTAGTCAATTACATACATACACCAGTAAGATTCACTCCCTAAGATACAAACACTATATTTCATTAGTGATCATAATACTGATGCGAGGAACTAGCAGCTGATGGTGATGGGATCTTGTCAAGAACTTGTTGTACTTCTTTCATGGATGGTCTTTTTGTTAGAACCAGAGAGGCGCAGTTAAATCCTAATTTAAAACAACTCATCAATAAATCCTCTTTACCTTCAACATCAGCTCTGATAGCCATATCGGCCATTCTCAAAACCCTGTTTCTTTCTTCCAACACAAATCCAGTATTCCATTGAGCTAACTCAGTGTCAGAAAATATTTTCCCACTCAATAACTCAAGCAAAATGATTCCAAACGAATAAACATCCCATTTGGGGTTTGGTTTTAAGTTTTTAAGTGATTCAGGTGCATGGTAAGGAGATGCACCACCACCCATGGAACTAGTACTAGGACTTGGACTCGGGCTAGCACCAATTGGATAATCTTGCCCCTCTCGTAACATCAGTAACCTCTTACTACCAAAAATACGAGCTGAACCACCTGCTTTGGAACTACAATCTCCCCACATAAGCTTTCCTAGCCCGAAATCACTGATTTTAGGGTCCATGTCAGGACCCAAGAGAATGTTAGTTGGTTTGAGATTACCATGTACATGTTTCTTCTCATGGAGATAAGCTAATCCTCGAGCTACTCCTCTTGCTATTTTAAGCCTTACTTCCCATGGTAAATGATACGGTGATGATCCTCCTCTTTCTGTAAATAACGCATACAAATATAATCATTAGCAAAACAGTGAAGTTCTAGCATGGGCCATTTTGACTACTGTGTATCATAGTGCGAATTCAAAACAAAAATAATGCTTGCACACGGGATCAGCTTACATGCCCTTAAATGGCCTGACCAAAACTTCATTAAAGAGGGTGAGAACAAGATGCATTCATCTTCTTGTCAGATACGCCCAGAAGATTTTGAGAGCGAGCATTCAAGGTAGCATTATTTTTAGACATGTGGTCCAAATTCCAAAATAGGGAATTAAAAAGGGGGTCCAAAAATCCTAATGGAATTCTGTTTGCATGGGATTCAAAATCTACTTTAAGAAACCTCTCTTTCACCACCAAATTTACTAGTAGAAAACTCCAAATCAATGTTGGCTCTAAGTGAAAAATCCAATTCATCAGTGATTGTTTTCAAATTCCAAAACTTGGCTGCGAAAATGATAAATCCAAATTAGTTGTTGTATGTATGGGACCAACTTGGTCCCCCGTTATCACACTATATGATCGTAACCATTCCTAATCAAAAACGAAAACCATCCCAGCCAACCACGTTAGTTTGATCCAAGCCACAGGATCAACAGACAGCAAAAGAATCAGCTATCAATTTCATTTTGTTGTTCGACTCCTAGCTAATGGCAGTTCATTTTCTAAGTTTCAACTTTCAACCAACTGTCCCCCAAGTCAAGTCATTTTGGGACAGCTCAGTAGTTACCGACACCATACATAGTAAAAGTTTCACTGAAAGTCATTAAAGTGTACAGTAAGAAAGTAGACGTAGTAAAAAAACTGCTAAAGTTCCGGTCAAATTCGCCTAACGTCGTATACACGATATGTTTTCTTATCTGACTTAAATGTTCACATAAATGGCACCGTGGATCGTGAATTGACTTATAGGCCAGTCTGTATAAGCTATCCAAAATTCATATTGCACTTAACAGAGTAGTAATGGACAGCTGACTTGATGAAGCTATCCAACCTAATTTGTGATTAATCAGTTGAACAAGGATAAGATTTTTCGACATTTTGAATATGTTCTAGATGATGTTTTTTCTTAAAACGTTAAAAAGTTATTAGATATTGATATTCATGGCTAACGACATAGAAAACATGATAATTTGTTTGCCTAGTGAAATGAGTAAGAGTGTAGGAGATAGAGAGCTTACTGTAAGTAATATTTGAGAGATTGCCATTAGGAACATGATCATAGATGACAAGCTTTTCATCCGCACCCCAATAGAAAGCACGAATACGGACTAAATTCGGATGACGCAATTTCGCAATACCACGAACTTGATTTTCAAAATCACGAAATCTTTCAACACCAGTTTCACCAATTCTTCTAACAGCAAGTGTTGTTCCATCTTCAAGAACAGCTTTGTACACAATACTTGTACCGGTTGTTCCTAATATATATGCTGACGCTTTTAATAACGTTTCTAATTCTAATTCCGTTTCTCCATCAACTGTTATCAATGACCCATTTTTCTTCTGGTTCTCTTCTTGTTGTTTACGGTTTTGATCAGAACCCATTTTTGAAACTTGTTCATTTTCATCATTTCCAGAATCAGAATCTGAAATTTCTGATGAAGAACTCTCCTCATCATCGTTAACACCTTTATTTCCTAAACAAAAACATGTGTTTCTCTGGGATGAATTCATGGATAAAGATCTTTCTTCTGATATTTTTTGTTTTTGATCTTCCTTCTTCTCTGTAATTCCAGCACTATTAACTCTCTTCTTCTTCTTCAACCGGTATACATACAAGAAAACCAGGAATAAAATACCAATTCCCGCCAAATCTCCAACAACAATACCTATTATTGCTCCGGGTCTCAACCCGTTTTTTTCTCTAGACGGCGAACCAGGAGTTGAATCAAAGGTTTTAGGGATAGCAGCAATCGCAGGAGGAGTACTATTTGTTGAAACATTTGGTGGAATTGAAGGAGTAGAAAGAATCTTACATGGTATTTTAACTGCTTTTCCACATAGATCCGGATTTCCATTGAGTGAATTTGCTTGTTGAGTTAAAGATTCAGGAACTTCTCCAGTGAGATTATTGAATGAAATATCAACAGTTGCATTTTCAGGAATTAAACTTGCAAAGTCCAGTGGTATTTCACCTGA
This sequence comes from Papaver armeniacum, assembly GCA_023531295.1. Lineage (NCBI taxonomy): Eukaryota > Viridiplantae > Streptophyta > Magnoliopsida > Ranunculales > Papaveraceae > Papaver > Papaver armeniacum. The sequence goes on from JAJJWW010016571.1 coordinate 20,017, forward strand.
TAATCTATTATACGAAAGATTCAAGTACTTCAAATTATCACCTCTGAAATTCGAAGGTAATGAACTATTCATCAAATTAGATGATAAGTCCAAAACCTCGAGTTTCTGAAACCCATTCGGAACAACCCCAGATAAGTAATTTTTACTCAAAGAAAGGACCGTAAGATTCTGAAGTGAAACGAGATTTTGAGGAACAGGACCAGATAAAGCATTATCAGATAAGTTTAAGGACTCGAGACTTTTTAATCCGTCAACAAGCTCTGGCAATCGACCAGAAAGCTCATTGTTAGACAAAGAAAGTAATTTGAGTTCAGAAGCATTGAAGATAGAAGCTGGTAAAGACCCGTTAAGAAAATTATTTGAAAGATCAAGCTGTTGAAGATGTTCAATCATGCCTAAATCAGCTGAAATTGAACCAAGTAATTGATTATTTGGAAGTATTAAACTTACTACACGATTAACATCAGAAGGAGAAGTAGCTGGATTTCGAAATTCGGAACAACGAACTCCATTCCAGGAACATGGATTTTGATCTCCATAATTCCAACTTTGTAAAACCATTAAAGGATCACTGAGAACAGAGTATTTGAAAGAAAGTAATAGAACTCCATCTGTATTTAACCCAAATGCACTTGTACTTATAACAAGAACTAAAAGCAAACTAATCATCCATCCATGATTATGGAGATTATCTTCACTTCTTGATAAACCCATGATTTCTGTAACACTACTAGTTCTTCATTGGTAGACAGAAAAAGAAACGGAAGTAGAAGAAAAAAATCTTTAGTTTTATAGTTTGGTAACCAAATCCACTGGATATTGATAGTATAAACTGAGTTTGTAGTTTATACATATATTTATATTTATGATCTCAGCTCCATGTGAGTCATAGCGAGGGAGAAAGAAATGCTGAGAATAAAATTAAAATAAGAAAACAGCACAGAAAAACAAACAGCTCAAGAATTCGATATTTGCATTAGTTTCTGACCTGTTTGAGAGTTAATAACCAGTTCAGTATTGGGTCCATATATATATATATATATATATATATGCTCAACTGCTGCAGACAATCGCGGACCTACTCTTCGTTAAGTCCACCTTTAATCCCGCATTATGAATTAATTTGGTATGAATTTAACCAACCTGGACCTGGAGCAGCCTAGTTGGTTAAAAAATTCTCAAATTTGTTATTATTAGTTGGATTTTTTTTGATCATTTCAGAAACAGGGGAAGATTTTTTTGGTACAATTTGTCATCTCAACCAGTGAAGAAGGACGTTCTCTGATAAATATGGCCAAACACTTCTCAAATTTACCAAAGGCTGTTACAGTGGTTAACATATTCTACGAGGATTATCAAATTCAGATAAAACAAAATAATTTCCCGGTAACAACCATGAATTTACTGCTCTATTAAAAGACAGTCTACTGGTGTACTACCTAAGAAATCTTGACGATCTGTAGTTAGTTAGACAGACAATTGGCCTCAAATTATACGTTTGAATAGATAATTTTTGTACCAAGTACATGAATAATAACCTAAGAATGTAGGGATTAAGTATTAAATGATATACAGATTTACAGAATTGTTGTTGTTATACCTGTCCCCTGTGTTACTTTAATTTAATAAAATTAATTAAAGCCAGGGAAAGTATATGGCAGAGAAGAATCTAATGTTTTTGGTTAAAGACATCCAGATAAAGTTGCAAAGATGAGTCTTTGTGATTGACTTTGTTCACTAACTTGAGTGATTCTGTATTTGTTTATGCAATACACAGAGAGGTGAGGAATACAGTAATATGTTTCAGTTGAGGTCACAGAGTTTTTGCATCTCATCAGCCTAACGCGAAAATGCTAGAAATCCCCCACTTTTATACCCCAAAAATTTTACACCCCTATGTGTCCATGTGTTATTGGCTCACTTTTAAAGCGGACTTCCTGTTTTTCTCAAGTGGGGTAGGGTGAGGATGAAATCTACGGTGGATAAGAGTGACACATAGGGGTGTAAAATGGTGGTGTAGAAAAGTGGGGGATGGGAAGCAACTTCCAGATTTTTATTACTAAGTATATTTTTATTACTAAATATACAGATTTCTGATCAGAATATTTGCAGAAACTTACTAAATTTGTTTGTTCCACTTACACTCACTTGCTAGCAGACACATGATCAAAGTACTTATTTACTTGCCTTCTAGTTGTGATCATGTAATTACAACCAAATCTGAAATCTCTAAGATAATACCAATTCAGATATCCGGTGGTTAGGATTGTTTTGTTTTACATATAATGCAGAAATCAGACTAAATCATTATTACCCTAATAATAGTAATCCATACAATTAGATGTGGCTCCCAAATTAAAAGTTAGGTACATGATTATTCCACGGACGTTGGCCGGTCAATTTTCAAGTTCATGATAGGATAAAGCTGGCTTTTTCTCTTAGTCCTACCATTATCACTAATAAGAATGTTCGATACACCCATGATAGGCATCTCTTCTGTGGTTAGCAGATCTTTGTTTACATTTAGCTATAGACCCTGTGCTTTCTTTACACATAAAAAGGAAATATACTCTTTACTTTCTTAAAGCGCAATAGATTCATGATATAATAGAAAAATGCAATCAATTGGAGTTAATTCTTTCCTTTGCTTTTAACTTTTGGAGTAAAAAGAAGGTAAAAGAGACGTAAAAGTGATTAAAGAACAAAATACCGACCTAATATGGTGACTTTCAGGTTTATGAAATCATTAGTAAACGCAAAGCAAAAACAATTACCCGAAAAAAAAAAAAAAAAAAAAAAAGGAGGTTCGAGGCCATGAGGGAATCTAACTGAACATACCGACACATTTATGCTTAGTGCAAATATCATGCACCCGAAGTTATCCTGACACTTATAAGAACTAAATTACTAGACTTTTTTTTTTTCTTGAACATTTTATGCTTAGTGCAAATATCGATCAATAAGAACTAAAAGGAATTGTATTCAAAAGGAAAGAAGCACAAGTCGTGCGCAAGCGAATACACCAAAGAAAGGGGAAAGCAACCCCAACCAAAGCAACCAAATTCTAGGATCAAACAAAAAGCAACAAAGGCCTCTTGACAAACCTTAGAAACTAAACAATCAATATTACTTGAGAACTAAACCAAGAGCGCAAGCTACATTTAAGTAGGATTTTCATGAACCTCTTCCATGGTTAAACCCTTGTGATTTTTGGCCACACCACTTAACATTTCTTGACGGTTTGCCTTCGAAGAGGGAAAACTTAACCCCATTATAGAACCAAACTCCATCAAATTACCTGCTGAAATCTTACTAGGACTAGTAAGAGATTTGGAAGGGCATTTCTTTTTGCTGCTTAATGTCTCATTGGCGAAGAGACCAGTCACTTTAGACTTTCTGCGCAACCTAGTGTTGGCTCCTTGAACTGGCTCGGACACTGCTGGTTTGGTAATGCTAATGTCGGCGTTTTTTGAAGCAACCTCATCTTCTTCGATCCCTTGGAATCGGTTAGAAGTTTCGAATCCAGGGGGAATTGACGGATCCGAAGAATAGAAATTTGCCCCTTGTTCCATTTGATGCAATTCCTGAGACTCATCCTCGAAACTAGGAGAAACTCGTGATGGTAAACTATAGTCTGCCTTTGCCCCTTCACAACTAAATTACTAGACTTCGATCTGAAGGATTGACATTTTAGTTTATATTAATCGATATAAGTCAGTCAGTGGAAATAAACTGAGTAGCATTTTGATGGTTAATTAATTGATCAAGGCGGAGCCGTGGAAGATAGTTTGGTGAACCAACTTCATCGTTTTAAGTGAGAATTCATTGCTACTGGTCTGGTACTGGGCTGGACTGACCATCTTGAATAGTTGTATGTTGTACCACAGGCACAGGGAAACTGCCCAGTGCCCTACAAATTTATTAGCTTTGTACCAAAACACACACCTGGGATTCTTTGCTCTATCATTATTAGCTGCTCTATCTTTATTAGCTGCTCGAAACCATCCTTTAATGCTTTTTTGAATTCTCAACTTTTTCCCCTTTCCTTTGCTTTCTTCTTCACTTTCTCTGATAATTCCATTCCCTGATCCTTTAAAGTATTTTTCTAAGATTATTCAGTGTGAAATTTTAGACAGATAGCATTATAGCTCACTGATATCTATCATCCATGCGTTTCATCGTGTAAGCATACATGCTGGATTAACTGATACTGGCGATGATGTTGCACTTTGAAGTTTGAACTCCACATTTCCACGTTCAGTCGTTCGCAGAATGTTTATTGAACAATAAATGAAGGATTAATACCACATAAGAATAATAATAGAACGTCACCTTAATTAAAACAAAAGTCTCGTCGGTCATTTGGATAACGACGGAAAGACAACAAACCAGATTAAAAGGTGTACTGTACTAGAATTACTGTTCGACATTTCCATTTACTCGCGACATACTATTTGCGTACGCTGTCTTTTTCTTTTCTTGTTTCCAACCGCGAGAGTTTGAACCATCATTTTCTTGAAGACGAAACATTTATAGATAGAAAAATCTAGCTACGTAAAATTTATTCACGAGTAGGATGGTATAACAACGGACCGACATCAAGAAGTTACTTGTATTTTGACAAGATTTTCTTGTTATCGGTCAGTTATATATTTTGTCAAGATTGATCAACCAAAACTGTACTAGCTAGCTAGATCCATATGAACAGTGATACGCTGGAGTAAAAAGTGAAGGACTTGTTATCTGAATCAAAATTAGTAAGTCAGCTGGTTAAACAGTAGAATGGAAAGGAAAACATTATCATTTCAAATGAGACCAAATTTGAAATGTGGTCCTGGCGAAGGCGCAGAATGAATTCATTTCAAGTTCACTAGCAAAAAAGCATCAAACACGATCGAGCTTTGGGCTATACAAGAGCCTTTTTCTTTTCAAACTTCTTAAAGATTATCTAGATTAGCAATTTTATTTCAAATATTTACTATAAGGTCAATTGTTTTGTCTCTAAATTAAATACCTTAGTTTTGGCTACTTCCGACTTCCGCATTGTTAGGAGTTTGTCTAGATTTTTAGAGGTTTCAAACCATCACCTGGTCATTTAGCTTAGGAATCTTATATCTAGTTAATAAAACAAAATCAATAGTTAAGTGACTTACCATTTTAATTTTCTGTACAAAGTTTTTCGATTCTCAGTTATATTTTGTCTTAAGCTTCCATATCTGTTGAGTATCGCGGTATTTAGTGTAGCCATTGGTAATTCTTCCTTTCAAGAAAATATGACTGATCCTGTGAAACAACATGATGTTGAAATCAATGTTGGTTATGTATCGTCTTGGTCCGGTTTTATAAACCGTGACCATTCTACTTGTATTTCTTTGGAGATACATTTCTCATTTTATAAGTTCTTGATTGCAGAAAAGCCTAAAAGGGCATCTACAATCGCCAAGAGGACGAATTACCTATCCTGTACAAGCCATCGTGACACGTCTGTTAATCTTGCTATTGATGGAAGGGCTGTTGGATATTTTCAACAAACCCTTGAATTGAAGGCATTAACCCTGCGTCGGGGATCGTTCTGGCCAGTCGTTGGGGTCTAGGGGCAAGGGGCCCCCTTAGTGCGAGACGCCGTCTCGCAGAAATTTTCGTTCTAACGTTTCTATTATCGGTTAGAAAACTCCGAATGAAAACTCGTTTCACCAATGGACGCATTGAAGGAAGAGACGCGCTGTTCACTCGAAAAGATGTCTGTAGAGATGAAGAGTCATCTCCAAAGGGTATGATTTCCTCTTTAAATAGGAGACTTGTTTTCATTCAAAACACATCTCTCAACTCTCTTTGTTTTCTTTCTTACAAGCATCATCAGAAACAAAACCAGTGTGTTCTTGGTTGGATCAAGGTCGTACAAGCTTTGAATCCAACAACCGTTGTGGGGCTTCAAGTATCCTGACGGCAATATTCAATTGACCTGTTTGTACTCGCCAATTCAATTGGGAAAGGGTCGAATAATTGTCGAAAAGAATCTTTCATAAGAGCCTTGAACCCTAATACAACATTCTTTTCTTCACCCTGTTTTAGTGCTAGTTTTCCAACAAGGGCTTAGGACCATACTTTGATAGTTTTATCACGGGTGAAGACACTCATCTTCCGCAACTTGCTTGTGGCGACATACGTACTACCAACATTAGAAGACAGCTCATTGGGTACTGAAGGAGAACAAAGATTTTCAATGAACTTGGGGAATTATAAATATAATTTTATCTTTCTAGGTGGTCTTACTACAGTTTTATGGACTTTCAGCGTTGCACTCTTTTCCTTAGCCAGGGGTTTACCACAATGGGTTTTCCTTGACAAGGTTTTTAATGAGGCAACAAAAGCCGGTCATTCTTTCCAAGTTTTCAATTTTATTTCCTATGTATTTCTCATTGCGCGGGTGATTTGGGCTGACATTGGAGGCATATCCCTGCCTAGGGCAACCTTTAATGATCAAGTTCTAGTTGTTTTTATTAAAAATGAGACCAAATTTAATTCCAAAAGAAAATCTTGTACGCTGTATAAAATAAAGCCCATGCATGCATGACTCGGAAAACATTTAACATGCTATGATGAGAGGAATCTAATACTAGAAAGTATTCTTTCCCTCGATCATGGCTCGAATAATAGATTTAAAAGACATGCATAAAAACAAGAAAGCTGATCGTGAAATTGGACAAAAAGTAGATACATATAACATGATTCATGAAAATAGTATCATTTTATGGAAGATTATGAGCATATATAGTAGGACTTCTTGAACCAATAATGTACATGCATCGCCAATAATTCATCTTCGATATTTTTGACGGGTCATTCTCCATGTAATGTTTCCGTTTTATGTGTTGGTACTTTTACGAAGGACATGTGATGAGTTACGTATTACCTAGAGAGTTATAAAAACATAGACATGTGGCTGTTTTGGACTTCAAATGTACCTACGTATATCACTAACTTTAGGTGTATTCACCGTAGAAGATTAAGTTAAAAATCTCCCTATGTTATAGTAATCACCAACATTTCAAACTGCGGAGTGTATTTGATGAGCACCACACCAAGATTAGCAACACGTCTGGTAATGAATCAATGACCTATGTGTATAGAGATTTTTACGTAAGTTTTTTTTTTAATCTTAGACACCAACCCGTACTTAGGTTGCGCTTTTCAGGTGTAGTGTAAGACTGAAAAAAACCGTGTTGGATTTTACTTTGTAGCATGGTAGATTTTGCTGATGCAATGTGGATGTGGTTGTAAGTAGCCAAGTACTATATGCCTATATGTTTGGTAGGATATTTAGTATCAGATGGAATCTGAGTATATATTCGGCCAATGCATTATAATTCAGACAAACCCCAACAACAACAACAAAAAAAAAAAAAACTAAAGAAATGGGGCTAAAAATTTGTTTGCCCGGACTCCGGAGACTATCTATCTAGGTTGTATACTAAGCTTCGCGCCATGTATAGCATTCTATTTTAGCTATCTTCTGATTATAAAGAAATCTGTCTCGCTGTAATTGTTTTCTACACGTTTTAGAGGCAAATCATCTACTGCAGTCCACTGTTATTTTCTCTGATCCAGTTTCACTTTTGGTACGTTAACCTAGTAATCATTGTTGGAAAAACTGGGTTGCAATAGAAGATGAAATAACACAGGAAGAGATTGTTGTACTCCAAACTTTCAAGGCTCATAAGATTTCTTTTAGACGATTATTTCTACCCTTCCAATATCAATTGGCGATTGCAACAGATATGCGAAATAATGCCTTCAGGATACAATGAAAGCCCTACAACAGAGAAATTGGATTCAAGGTTTGCACCCCTTGACCCAATCAAGAACACACTAGAAAGAATTCTGATGATGCTTTAGAAAGAGAAAAACAAATTGAATTAATTATTTAGAATGGGAGAATACCTTCACTACTTATAGGGATATTCATGCCTATTGGAGATGCCTCTTCACTTCCAAAAGACACACCTATTAAAGGCGTCTCTTCATCTCCAACTAACATCCATTGTGTTTATCCAACACAGAACACTTCCCCATCATAGCGGCAAACCAAAACACAAAACCGTTTTATTTTCTATGTTATTGAAAATATCCAACAATCTCACCCTATTTTCAATAACCAAAAAACATGAAAATAAAGTAAAACTTATAAAACAAAGTCAAAAACTTTTAAATCAGAGTGGCTGCATCACCGAAGTGACTGCCTACGTACCCGAGTGGGATCAAGCCAACGTAGTTCAAGCATAATTGAGACTAAGCATCATCGTTGAAATCAACACATAAATGATAGGTATCTTTTGGATTTGAACCTTCACTTAGTGTAAGAAACTCAAAGCCTTATCGAGATTCTATGGTGAAACCAGTCTTGAACCAAGTATCCCTTATGATAAAACCGGAGTCTCCACACATATTGATTTCATAAATCATGTGTTCTGTAGCCAAGCACGTTAACGGCCATGTGGTTATATCCTTGATTCATGAGTCTTCTTTAGAGAACGGTCTTCTTCTCTTAGGAAACAGCCTGATTTCCATACTCATAAAGGTAAGTCTCGAAGGTGTTTCTACGATACACCTTTTACTAATCACAGACTCATTAAGGATTTACATTCATCCTATTTTCTTGCAGATTCCAGCACTAATTAGAAATGAGAAGTTTTATATTAGTGCTCCATAATCTACATCCATAACTTGTTGGTACCACATTGAACCTTGTTTATCTTTTTCAAAACATAGGTTGGGTTTCTGCTATGGGAGATCAAACTTCTTTCACAGACCTTAGTCCCATTTCTTCATACTTCATTGAAAACATTTCCTTTGGGAGACTTTCCATAAATATGTCTGCCAAGTTTTTTCTCCGTTTCAATGGCTAACTGAATTTACTCATTTCTTGAGTAATTGACTTACCGTTCAATGTACAAGACTTGTATTCTTGACCTTTCATTATAAGTCTTTGTTATAGATCATCGCCTGATTCACAATTAATCACGACCACTTGAGATGGCTTCTTCCAAAAATGGGATCTCTACAAGTTAGGTTCTAAGCCACTCCTCCTCATTAATTGCATCTACTCATGCAATCAATTCTGAAAACATTATTAAAATGTTCCTATTTGATTTTACAAAATGATTGTAACTTCTCTAGTGATCCTAATTAACATTTACGGTTAATTCACAAGAAGTCATTATAGACTTGCATACACTAGAGGCATAGAAAATTTGTAGGCAACTTGCTTGCTATTTCAACAAGCACATTATCACGATGAGTAACTCCTCTACTCATGCACAATCTTCTACAAATTTATACCCAAAAACATAGACAATGTCTATTTAACATTTTACATTATGTAATGCAAATGTTCATAATTTATGCATCGGTAATATCGTAACACCTCATCGTTGGATATTTGGTCGGCCGCCCAATTTTCCAATATGTTACATATTAGCCGGTATTCCACCCCTTTCGATGTCATTTAAGACATGCCCATTTCCAAGTTTTGGAACCTATAATTCTTTTTGCAAGAATTATACTCATATCTAAATGTTTCTCAACATTTACCGATGATTTCAGACTTCTAAATTTATAATTCCTACCGCAAGAATTATACCCATACCAAAAATTGAAGTCTCAACGATCATTGGTGAGCTCTATTGGTTCTCTAATCTTAGAGCATTCATGACAATACTTCTCTAACGTCATGCGACCAATATTATGTCAGATATATCACTTGTTTAATCAGTATCAAACATGCACAACGGTAATATCTAAAGAAATCTTCAAATCCAATCTCTTGGACTTGGCATGAAATTTCATATTGAAATTTTCCCTTCCCTTCCATCACAATACTCAAATGGTAAACAAGCGCACCCTTAATTTCTTAACAGTAGGAAAGAACTTCAAATCCATTGCACCCATACAGGTACCATCCCTTTTGGATTTGGCTCTCTTTGAGCATTATAATGATAGTTACAGAAGTCATCCTTCACAGTAACTCAACCAACCATGAAAGAGGACAGAAGATAATCACCGATACATATAATTTAATTGTATTCTACTCGTTATGTGCATACGAATTTCGGTTATATAATAAGACAGAAACTTAATGCATATATCGTAATCATGTGATACAGAGAGAACAAGGAACCATTCATAACGACTGATCGATCCTTTACCAAAAATGAAAAACAAGATTAAAAAACATGTAAGCAAATTTATTTCGTTTTGATCATAACTCTAAAAGACATGATTAGTCGCCGAAAGGGAACCATCATATGAATCCCACTCATCCATGTTCCTACTTAATTCCTAAGAAGGAATCTTCAAATCCTTACAATAGTCCACAATTACTACTTTCCGGTTTGGCTCTATTTTGACAACATTTCTATCAATGCCAGCATGCATCACAATGCCTGGAACACCATGGGCAGTTCTCAAATTTCAACACAAATGTGTCATATGCATTTGTTCCGGTAATTACTAGTCAGAAATTCATTAACCAAATAATTGGCCATTCCATAAATGCATGAATCATGGAATCATAAGCACTAAAACATGTCTTAACTAAAATTCAAAATCTACGAATAAGACAGAGCAATTGGTTACTTATCTCGTAATTATGACGGTCCCGGAGTTGGTACGTATGGTACTATACCCTGCATAGTCTGATCATCTAGTTTTCACCTCCCTTGTTAAGACCAAATATCATCATCACAAATACTGATAGATAGTATCAGATTTATGGCGATTACCCAATCAGTGATAACCGCTTGGTAGATTAAATTAAACCCAATATACGCTCTCAAGATTAATCGCTTTCCAATGGGAACTTCGTTACAGTTGTATCTCTTGATAAGAGTTACGTCCCATTTATTTGGTCTCAAACAGATGCTACGGCTTCAAAAGAAAACAGAGTAACTTTTCAATCCGTGCATCACTTTGTACACAGACACATTTTCCAATGAAAAACTTCAAGGAAGTTACATTCTTCAAGTCTCGCATATAAGCAAACGTCAATTCATACAGATAAATTTAATGCATGAATCTTGGGGTTTCAAATTCCAATAGTTAGTTCTTGGGAAATACACAAATGGATGCAATCATATTCATGCTATTAGTCTTACTAATAATCAGAATTTTAATGCTTAAATCATTAGTCATTTCAAAAGTGCATGAATCACACCATCATCATAAGAACGGAAACACATATTAAGTAATATCAAAAACTCAATATGTCAGTGGATAAAGAAATTAGATACTTATCTTAAACATGATCACAAAATCATGTTCCACCAAGGCACCAACCGTTCTTTGTCTTCATCTCTTCAATAGATGTATCGGTGCATCACTCATCCTTGTTTCTTCTACAGATGAATGATACCTCAAACCGATCAGAAAACGTAATCCCATTATCCCACGTATCCCGTGTATGGAAAATAAGAACCAGCTTCTTTCATTCCAAAAATCAACCAGGAAACGTTCTTATAAAATTGAATAATACTTTCATCCTCTGTCGAATTTAATCGTCTAAAACTGTTGGAAAAACTGGGTTGCAATAGAAGATAAAATAACACAGGAAGAGATAGTTATACTCCAAACTTTCAAGGCTCATAAGATTTCTTTTAGACGATTATTTCTACCCTCCCAATATCAATTGGCGATTGCAACAGGTATGCGAAATAATGCCTTTAGGATACAATGAAAGCCCTACAACAGAGAAATTGGATTCAAGGTTTGCACCCCTTGACCCAATCAAGAACACACTAGAAATAATTCTGATGATGCTTTAGAAAGAGAAAAACAGATTGAATTAATCATTTAGAATGGGAGAATACCTTCACTACTTATAGGGATATTCATGCCTATTGGAGATGCCTCTTCACTTCCAAAAGACACATAAGGTGTCTATTGGGAATGGTTGTCTTTTATGAACCATCACACCTATTAAAGGTGTCTCTTCATCTCCAACTAACATCCATTGTGTTTATCCAACACAGAACACTTCCCCGTCATAGCGGCAAACCAAAACACAAAACCGTTTTATTTTCTATGTTATTGAAAATATCCAACAATCATTACGGAAAATGGGTCATTTGTCCAAAAAAATTTAAAACATGGTTCAAATGGACAAGTAAAAATTATTAAGGGTGAAATGGACACAAAAAAAATAGTAAGGATGAAACTGATTCATCCTGGCTTAAACTTAAAAAATAACGAGGATGAAACTGGATGCATCCTGATGTAAATTAAAAATAAGAAAAAGAATTTGAAAATGGGTAGGATGAAACTGGTTACATCCTGACTATTTTTATATTTTTGTCCATTTAAACAATATCAAAATCTAAATATCTTTTTCACCCATAAATTATTGATTTTGGTCTTTTTAACCAATTTTGTGTAATCATTAGTGAGCAGGACCCACGCATGAGTCTAACACCGATGACCAATCCACTGATTTACTTTGGTGGGGCGGGGCAGCTAGTTGTATTGCTAGATTCATCTTTGCATCTCTTTCGCGAGCGTCTACTTTAATTGATTGCAATTTGGGCCATCCTGAGTCGGACGGCCTCTGAAATCTTCAATCTCTAATTTATTTGCTGTTTTGGGGAAATATTGTGTGGATGTTGGTGATCCGTACGGGGTTATGGACATCCACACCAGTGTCCATCACCAAATTTAATATCAAAACAAATGAATGATACAAATGAGTGTTGACATAAGCTTTCAATGGAGCCACTTTCTTTAAAAAAAATTTTAAAAACGAGGGATGAACACTCGTCTAGTAATTAACTTTGTGCATATTGAAGATCTGCCGGACAGAGTACTCCTCGTTCGACTGTTCAGGATTCGTACAACTGCCTATTTTATGTACATGTGTTTAATCTACCCTTCACACAGAATTTTAGTGATTGAGGGGCTTCCTCAGGGGAAATATTCCCTTAGGTTGATCCAAGATTACAAGCGAGAATTTTGAGGCACATCAATCTTTTCCTGCTTCTATTATTACTAGCTTTTGATAAAAAAAATAAGTCTGTTTAGGCAAATTCGCATATGGGTTATGGTTAGCCGATGAACATATTCAAATGAACCGGGAAGCATATGCTTTGCACTCTATCTGCAGTGTCAAACTATTTCCATGGAGTTGATGATCTCCCAAATACCTGTCCAAGAAAGTTGAAACCAGTCTCATATTATTGGTGGCGTTCCCGTGACTCCATCCTCGTATAAAATATTTTTTCTCTGAACTGGCATAGGAAAAATGTTATTATTAATTAACTAGGTTAACTGCCAACCTAACTGTATACTAGTTTAAAACTAATTTTCGTATCAGCTTTTTAATTGCAAAAGTTAATCTTAAAAAATTTCCCTGATAGATCTCCAGTAGTGTAATGGCAGACACTCAAAAGTTATCAAACCCAATCCTAGCTAATTTTTTTTTTTTTTTTTTTTTTTGTCTTTGCCCTTAATCCTGTTAATATATGCATATTTCCCTCCTCCGGTTTTAATTGCTAGTGCATTTGAAAATTAAAAAACGATTAGTTTATAGATTAATCAACTCCGTGACGTTTCTCTCACGCCATCGTCAATCTTCAACTTCCAAAATTCCACCTACTCCCTTCCTCGCGACAATTTGTCTACATTTTTTTTGATTTTTCTGTTCTAATGAACTATTATCTAAGAAAATGTTATACTAATCAGTTTTCAATATTGTATGTATTTCTCGAGAAGAAAAATAATTAAAAGATTGTTGGAAAATGGTATCCAATTTTCATATATGAATGGGAAAATCGCTAACTAGTATCGTATTAGATTTTGGGATGTATTACTGGGCTTAAACTTAGTTTGGCCTGTTAGTTAGGTTAAGTTAATTTCAAATCGGAAACCAACAGAAACCTAAAAACAAAATGTGAAGGATCGCAACCTTAGGAATTCAAGTTGGAATTCAAAAGATACACCCCTTCAGAATCCGTGAAGAGTCATGTTTCGGCACGTCAAGATAATGGTGTTTTAAGTGCACTAGTATATGCATGCAGTACCCAAAACTCTAGAAGTATTCAAAAACATTTACTTACTGTATACACATAATTCACCACTCTCCACGTGTCTAAGGAATTACACGTGGAGAACGCACAGCTTGGAACATCAAGACACGAGCCACCGCGAAGCACCGAAGAACACCCAATGATTCACTTTACTCCATCTCGAGAAGGATCTAAGATCAACGACAAGGATTAGTCTAGCTGACACGGATGTGATGGGAGCCGCAGACAGCTGTCTGGCGTGTGCAGACAGCCCAACCACCCGCATTAAATACTCTAGATATAGTATACGTGTCAACCAACCTGTGGAGGAGAAAGAGGTGACCCGTCGTCACCAAGCATAACCGCTGGGGGCATCGGTGGAAGACGAAGACACCAGCGGTATCAGCGCAAAGAACAAGAAGATAAGGTGGCAGTCGACCATAGCAGTGGACCCCACGTGCCTTCCCTATAAATACCCCTCTCCAATAAGAGAGAAGGGGTCGACTAGTTTTTAGTAACTAGAGAAGAATATAGGAATGAGAAATAGGAAGAGTAAGTATGAATCATATTTCCCCTTTAAGCATCGTTATTCACTTAAAGTCATTCGACTATCTTTGTCACTCCTCGATACATAGTGAGACACCAATCCCGTGGATGTAAGCCTTAGTGCTGAACCACGTAAATTATTGTCTTATTTACATTTCAGCACCTTACTTTCTGTTATTAGTATTATACTTCATGATACATGCATCGTAACCACGTAGAATGGCCGAATCAATCCCTACTAACTAGACAATGACGAGTCCGAAGACTCTGAGTCGATGAGTCATCGTGTTTAGTACCATGTCATTTCTGTTTTATTTATTACAACGTTTGTATTTACAAATGCGAATATTGTTTGTGAACACGTGGATGCCATCGTAATTCTTGTGTTCACAATCTGGCGTTAGAAACGGGGACTCTGTCCCGGTAAAAGATTTATCTTATACTGTGATTGCTTATTTTCTGGCTCCCCGTACTATCCTCTAAATGATAGTGTTCGGATTTAAGCTGATCTTGAAATCAATCCTTTAAAACCAATTTTCTGCGTAGGGTTTAAAGTTTATTATTCATGGATGATTTAAAACCACTGTTCCTGTAGATTTATACTTCTCTTAAAAAGTATTTATGCCTTCAAGGCACAAAACCCACAGATCTGCGCATTTTCTGAAGTTTTCTATGTCTACCTAAGGTGAATCTTACAGATCTGTGCTCTCTTTAGATCTGTGCTCTCTTTAAATGATTTTCCAGTGAAAGAATTTCTTAGATCTATGAGAAAATCCATGTTTTCAATTATTGGATCTGCCTCTCCAAGTTTTCGTCTAAATTCATGATCTCTTAACAACTTTCTGTTGAGTCATACTCTTGGTCTACGTGCTTGGATTAACTTTGCTAACAGGATCCACATGGATATTGGATTTTCGACGATGTTTGAACTGTGCAGGCAAAGAAAGCAAAGATGGAAAACACGAAGGATGCAGGAAAAGCCAAAGCATCGTCCAAAGAAACACCAAGGACAACACCAGTCATGACACGCAGCAAGCAGAAGGGCGAAAAGCCGAAAACGGTGAACCAGAAGACATATGCGGCGGAAATCACCTCCCCATCAAATGCAAACGATGTAGCAGCGGCAGCTCTCAAGGCAGTAGCAGCAAAAGCCGATGCAGCCAGAGCAGCGGCAGCAAAAGCCGATGCGGCTAGAGCAGATGCAGCCAAGGCCGACGCAGTGAAAGCTGCAGCAGCTACCTGCGCCCTTGAGCAACGGGAAGGATTTGCGGAATCGTCAATACCACAGACAGCCTTCGGGATGCCACCAACGAATGAGCAGAACCAGACTCTGCCAATAACCCAACCGTTGCTGACAAGAAACCAACCCTTAACCCCGCATGAGGAACTATAGGTGGTAAATATCGAACCTCCTATCCCCCTAATCCAAACGGTAGATGAAGATCATACCATGGCCCTTGGGGGGCAGGGACGGCACGGTACCCCGAATTAAGGATTAAATCATTCCCCACAGTTGATGGCAGAGCTTGAGGAACTAAAGAGGAGCCAAAGGGTGTACACAGAGACGGTAACATTGCTGGCCCGAGAAAACCAAGAGCTCAGAGACAAGATCGCCCAAAGCTTAGGAGAAACACACCAGCATAACGAAGCAGTGCACGAAGCTAACTCTAAAGCCAATGAGCCGAATCATGACCGAAGAATGTTCGTGACAAATGCAGCAAATCTTGAGCCGTTGAACCGAAGAGTAGCCAGAGGGAATAGATCCAGCGATCCAGACTATGTTCCAGAAGACTCGGACTATTTTGACAGCGAAGACCAAAGATCAAGGCGAAGCTCAACCTACGATGATAACCAGCGTGCAATAGAGGATCTTCGTGCTGAAATGATGGTTGAGATCAAGCAACTAAAATCTAGACAAGGGGGAGGAAGACTGGAAGAGGTGGTGAAAGAAGCCAACACCACCCCATTGGTACCACATCTCGCCAGAGCTCTCATTCCACAGAAGTATTCCATCCCAGCATTTGAATGTTATGATGGATCCAGCGATCCCGCAACTCATCTTCGGCATTACAATCGCATGCTAGCACGATGGGATCAGGATGATGCAATTCTCTGCAGATACTTCCCTTCAAGTCTGAAAGGATCGACCCTTTCTTGGTTCGATAACCTTCCACCCAACTCCATCGACTCATATAAACAGCTTACCGAGAAGTTATTAGGAACTTATATGTACAACAAGGCTGGTAACACAGGAATGGATAAGTTATTCTCATTAGCAATCAATTACAAAGAAATAACTGGGGAATACACCGACATGTGGCACAAGATTTGCTAGAGAATAGAGAACGTAGATCTGGTGGTCAGCATCAACTGATACAAATGGGGATTAGACAGAATGAGCCCGCTATTTGTAGAAATTCATGGGAGTGTCCCAACGAACGAAGAAGATCTCCGAGTAATCATTGAAAAGCACGCGAGGCTAGAAGAAATCCAGCGGGAAAATCCCATAGCCCAGACTCAAAGATCTCATCGAACTCATTCAGTGGAACAAGCCAGCAGATCAAAGATGGGCGGTTCAACGGAACGACCCAATGAAAATACGAGAGGACGAAGGGATGATCGTCGACGTGATGACCGGAAGTTCGAATACCAAGTTTACACAAAGCTGAACACGAACTACACCCGCATCCTGAGAGAAATCAAGGATCAACAAAATCTGGAGTGGCCATGATCCAAAGGAAAGCAACCCCCAAGGTCCGAGAAGTCAAGGGATTACTGCGAGTACCACTGCTTCAACGGGCACCAAACCGAGAAAAGCAAGAATCTCAAAATCATGATCCAAAAGCTAATTGACGCAGGTGACCTCAAGCAGTACATACAGAAGTCAAGCACCGAAGATAGGACCAAACGAAGCAAACAAGTTCAGCTACCCGAGGGAAACCAAACGCTCAATACCATCTCCTGTTCCGGCTACTGACTCCGCCGACGGCTCGAGATAGGAAAAAGGCCGAGAAATCAATTC